>OY744561.1:2069974-2174546 GCA_963556235.1 Cryptophagus acutangulus
GTGGTGGAAATGCACTTTTCGATCAGCAAATCTGGAGTGAAATTGCAGTTGTCAAAACTCCAGTTCAAAACAAAAATACAGTGTTGCGTGTTGTTTTTTACGATAGTTCATTAATTTGTTGTGCTGTTGGACTAGATTAATCTTTAAATGTAATTAAAAGTGTGGAAATAGCGAAATACATTAAATACTTGTGTAAATTCTACTGTTGCAAGTGTCAAACAATCATATTTATTATTTGACAGTATTACGAACCTAGGTATGTAATGTTCAACTTCCCGACCTCTAAATCGTTGGTAATCACAACATTACAATAACGATTGTGAATAATAGTATATTACAAACCGAGGTTGAAAGTATTTCATTTCTGTCGATAGATGAGATAGTTGACAGAGGCGCGAAGCGCCAAGGTCAACTACATCTCAAGATAGTAATGAAAGTTTCTACCGAGGTTTGTATACTATTTTATTAACAATTATACGTAAAACCGAAAATAAGTCATAATAAATTTAAATATCTGAAGTTTTGAACCGTCAAACCAACATTAAAACAAAATTCCGATCAATATCAAGCTGGAAATTTTGTTTTTTTATTTTGGTGCTATGGAAATTCAAAGTTGGAAAGTGTTCTCTTGGGTGGAACGTGTTCACTATCCACACAAGAAAGGAAAGTAACAGCCAACAATGTGTCATTTTCAAACTTTTAGAAATACAGAAATTGCGTCATTACATATATGATTGTAAATAACTAACTATTCTGGCGTATCTTTTCAGTGAAGTCGATCCAGTCGTCGATATTCATATAACCCTACCAGGGTACAGATGTGAAACAGGCATGGGAAAAATTAAAAAAACATGCTGTGGAGAGCATCACTGTTCCAAAACTCTAATTAATATTATCACTGCATACTCTCATACACGACGTGTGTATTTTCATTTTCAAGTAAAGGAGCCACTTTTTCTTCAATTGTAGATCGGAGGGGAATGCATGAAAACTTAAACCTTCCTTTTCACATTATTGCCTTGTGGTACAATGCAATACTTCTTTTACTTTACTTTTTTTATTCTTTTCGCATGTAAACAAAACTTTAAAATAATAACCAAAATCATTTATAGTGCTTACACACCTGGCCACAGTGCGGCGCCACAGTATTTACAAATCGCAAATAACCTTAAGAATTAGCAGTAACCACTAACAACTAATAAAATTGTTACGCGTTGATACACCATTAAGATTTTGGCAGTAAAATTAAATCAATTTTACGTGATCTTTATCGATGGCTGTAAAACTTTGAACTTGATTGCAGTTACTATTCATTTTTTAATTATTTAAGGACAGATCGTTCTTAACACGTTTTTTTTTATATTTGGTTAACTGTCATTCTGTCAAGATTGCCTATTTGTAAAGATCACACATGCGGCAACTAGCACCTAACACTAGTTGAATATCCCCAACAGCTTTTTAGTAGATTAATGGTTAGTTGCTAATACTTAAGAGCTGTATAAACGCTCAAATGGCCAACACAAGATTTATCTTTTAGTGGTTAGTAAATAATTGTTAATGCTTAGTCGTTAGATCAACCTAAACCGGGCTTTACAGTAAACGGCGTAAATCCCGATCCCCTGTCTGCATTAAAAATATGCTCTCTTCTTTCCTTATTATAGTATTACGTTGTTACAACACATTTATTCCATTGTACCAATCATCTTATTTGTGTTCATCTACCAGCATTCACGATAATGCACATCTCTACGCCATTTCACGATAATGCACCCCCAGGTCAAAGTTTTTGGTTTATTCAAGGTGAATCCCAGTTCGGGCCCCAAATTTACATTTTGATATTTTCAATGTCAAACCTTTCTCGTAGGGCTTGAAATACCAACCTGAACAATTCTAGGAGGTTTAACCATAATCAAGCCGGTAACAATAAGTCGTCGAAGTAACAAATCACGATTTTATTTCTTAAAGTGTCGTGTTCTTTATTCATAATTTCAACAAACACAAATGGTTTACCAGTGAGTCCAAATACCATATGTTCAAATTGACCCGTCCTGTCTGGCGTTATAAACGCCGTTCTCTTTTTAGCCTTCTCGGTCAGAGTAACTTAGAGGTGAGCAGCTCGCAAGATCCCAATGTTGTAAATATTTCATAACATAACAGACTCTCAAATTGTTCGTCTAGTTCTGGACTATGAATTGGATAATTGATCGGCACTATATGTGCAATTAACTTTCGGAAATCTACTACAAGTCTCTCCTCTCCGTTTGTCTTTCTAACTGGACTAGCTAGCTAAATTACTGGGCTAGCAAACACGGAACGGGTCTCCATAACAATTCCCACTCATTTGAATAAGTTACAAAGTTGTGACGGCACGTGACTAATAAAACAAGGCAGATAACTCAGGTCTAGCTCCAGCTATACTTTGAAATTTTTTTTTTTATTTAAATGTTATTTTGTTCTTCATGTCAATTCAGTAGGTACTGAATGTGGTATATATTTGCTGATCTCGTACCCTGAAAGGTTCTCGCAAAGCAGAAACAAAACCAGATCGCCCCGTTTTTACGTAAATCCCCACGCTACGGCTCGGACTCGACTAAGCTCGCCTCATTTTATGTATTGGTAAGATAAATTTTTGGATTTTCTATTCGAATTATTTTTCTAGTACCATTTGTAAATTGTATTTATCAGTAAAAAATTTACAACCTCTTATAATGATAGAAAATAGTTTATAGCTCCGGCGTAATTGACTAAAGGTAGCTAAAACAACTTTGGAAATGTACATTTCTTGTAAGTGCACTATCTTGCAAACTAAAATTCTGAGTAGGTTAAAACCTAGATAATTTTGGAAGAATTATTGAGTAAAAGAATGTGTATCCATTACAACTAACAAACAATTCTATATCAAAAAGTAATTTTAATTAATAAAAATCAATAAAAAAGTCATGCCCAACAAAATAGTCGATCAACCAAAAATCATCAAAATTTTCAAAATCATCAAAATGTGGGCAATTTTCCAGAAATTTGTTCCGTAATTCAAATTTTAATTTAAACAAATTAATTTTCAAATAAATTGTCTCAGTCTTTACCTTATCGAAACAAACGCAATTGATCGAACCAGAAACGTTGATGCTGCGCGGTGAAATGCAAAAAATATTGTTCTGTTTCAAACGAGCTTGTGCATAGAAACGACCCACTGTCATGGCTGCTGGTAATGCTGGAGGAACTACTATTGTAATCAAATCCAATGCTTCCACAATCATATCGCCCACATGTGCACCTTTCATAATCTGAAACAATCAGAATAATAAATATATATATATATATATATATATATATATTCAAACACAAAATGTACAAAAAAAAACTTTTTCTTAAATATTGAATACAAAATATATAGTCTAATAAGTATATACTTCAATATCAAGTAAATTATATTTTAAATTGTTACATTTGGCTACGAGGACAAAAAATACCGACAACGAAAGTAAAACACGGACATGGAGCAACATTGAGTCAACATACAGCTAAGATTGTGGCGCCTTAATACACTGTTCTTTGCTGAGCTTAATAACACCCTATTTTTTTGTAATCAACCCAGTAATGCTGTTTCAAGGTTCAGCTCAAAAATGACATTGTACACTGCGATCGGTCCTACAAAATAATTTAGGTCTGTCACATTGCACCCGCCCGAATACTCTTTGCAGGCAAATTGAAGCCCGTGAACTTGTTAAATTATACTATATATTATTGGTCGCACACATCTCATATTTTGTGAGTTCAGAGCTTGTCTTTCACACTTCATTAGCTACACCCTACTATACTCTATTTTGCCAACAAAGTATGGCAGAAACGCCCCTAAAATTTAAGCTCACGCGATTACCCGGTTTCATACGCTACAAGTATCCGTCATAATTTATAAAATTTAAATGGAGTTATTTATTTATGTTAAAAATATTATGTATATAAATTAACATAAAAAAAAATTAAAATTGAAAAAAAAACTAAGGTAAATAAAAATTTTCCTCCATAGAAATACATGGAAGTAGCGTTCATCGCAAGTGAAATGCATTGTACAATAGTTGGTACAAAGCGTACAATGCGTTATTCAAATGTATTAAATGAGGTTCACCAGTTAAACGATTAAAGATAGTTCCAATAGAATTTACAAGATCAATTGCTTCTTGTGCCCAGGACCCATTATATCAACTGTGTTAAAGGTTTAATTTAAGTATTTTGTAAATCTGGTGGATTGAACTTGGTGAATGCGAAAAGCGTGAAGTAGGGAAAAGAAGAGGGGGATTGGAAGAACGGAACGAAAACGAGCAGACGTCATTTTTTGGTTGCTTAAGTTTTAAATTCTATTTTGTACCTTAATTATTAATAAATCGTTCAAATATACATTTAACAACTCAGAAGAGGGATTAGTGCGAATAAAGAACGGGTGAATAAGGAAAAACGAACACGGATTATTACGAAATTAACGGATCGGTTTATTTTTGGTTAAGTGCACGTGCAGAAGAATATTAAAAAGTGTGCAACTGGCTGAGATGCAGGAATTGGTTCGTGTTTTGGTGCAACAACAGAAGGATTTGTTGGAAAAATTAGTGCAAAGGGACAACGACAGACTGACGGAGCAAGCACAGGTAACGGCGTATCACATTATGCCCGATTTCAGCAAGAACATATCGTATTTTGATGGAGACAGCGCTCCAGATGTATCTAGGAATTGGCTGGAAAATTTAGTGAGTACGTCTACTTTACATTCTTGGCCTGAACAATTTACATTGGAAACGGCCCGATCTCATCTTTCGTCCGCGGCAAAAAATTGGTATACGTCGCATCGACTTAGACAAATAGGATAAATTTCAAGCAGCATTTAAGAACACTTTTGTGAAACAATTGTCCTTACCGGAAAGATGGAAAAGAATGGAAGCACGTACACAAGAAAAGTACGAGAGTTTGAATGTTTACTTTCACGATAAGGTCAGGTTGTGCAAATAATTGAATTTGGATTTTAACGAAACAATGGAAAGAGTATTAATTGGTCTGTGGTCCAAAAATTTATGTTCGTCTGTTTTAGCTCGCAGTCACCAAAATGAAGATAAATTATTGCATGATATTCAAACGGTTGAACGGATTAACCATGCAAGGAACGATCGCGTCAAAGAAAATCGTAAACCCAGAGAAATCAAAAAACCTCAAATTAAGACTGAACACCTAAGACAAGCCAGCAAAGCTAATTCCATCACAACCGCAAGTTTCCCAATCGCCAAACTCAGAAAGTTGCCACCAAAGAATGAAAAATGTGTGCCGAAAGGTTTCGATTGCAACGAGTACGGACACTTGTCTCGAGATTGTAGTCAACCACGACCCCAATTGAAATGCAATTTGTGCAAGCAAGAAGGTCATATAGCAAAACGCTGTCCAGTGAAGCAGGAAGTGCATGTTTTAGATGCGAATGTTACGTGCAACTACATAAAATCTGTCAAAATTAATGAAGATTACGACGCAGAAGCTTTAATAGATACCGGAAGTTCAGTTTGTTTGATGAAGTCTTCTGTAGCCAAACGATGCAAATTGGTACTTAAACCACATCAACAGAATCTCTACGTTTATGGAACGCCAAATACACCATCAGTCACGGTGAACCATAAAGTGCAATGCTTATTGAAGATAGACTCAGTTAATGAAGAGGTAGACATGTTAATTGTAGACGATGAAATCCAAAGCCACGACATTATTATCGGAAGCACATTTACTGATAAAAACGAAGTAGCTTTCTGGAAATCGAAATGAAGCATTAAATTTCTGTACGGCGACGAATTACCATTCAAAGACGTGGAATGCAAAATGGTAAGAATTACGTTTATGCTAACAAAGATTGTATTTTAAGTAAACGCTCAGTTAATTTGGTAAATGTAAATAGGAATGACAAAACAAACTTTTCTGTTTGGTTACGAAACGACGCTGGTGAAGATGCAGTTTTAAAGAAGAATGAATGTGTTGAACGAGTAAACGAAATCATGAATCAAAATGACGAAACTGATGAACGAAAACAGAACGAAATCGAACCGGACGAAATTAACATGGATAGGGAAGCGCCGACAAAATATAAGTATTTGGTTACTGAATTATTCAACAAATACCTTGATTGCTTTGCTTTTAATCTACGCCAATTAGGATGCACCGACAAATTTCAGATGTCAATTGTCGATAATAACGTTCGAGTATAGTCAAAGCCGTACAAAGCTAGTTTGAGAGAACGTGAGTCGATCGCAAACATTGTAAACGAATGGAAACAAACGAGAATTGCAACTAATACGAGTAGTAATTACGCTAGTCCTGTAATTCTGATAAAGAAGAAAATAGGTGAAGACCATGTAGTAATAGATTACAGAAAATTGAATCCACAAACACAAAAGGTTATGTATCCGATTCCGACGGTCGACGAACAATTTGAGAGTTTGTCAACGTGTAAAATTTTTACTACATTGGACTTGGTGAGTGGATTTTTACAAATTCCATTAGATGAAAAATCAAAGAAAAAGACAGCTTTTATTACGCCCGACGACACCGGTCAGTTGGAAAGAATGATCTTTGGCTTGACGAATGTCCATTACAAAATCGAGTGTGCATATGTTACGTCGACGATATATTAATTGGAGCACGAGACTGGGACAATTTGTTGGAAAAGTTAGAGTTGGTGTTGATTGCATTCCGAAATGCTAAACTAATTTTACGATTGTCAAAATGTGTAATTCGACGAAAGACAGTTGAATATCTTGGATTTGTGATATCAGCAGAAGGTATGCAACCAGGCGCAACGAAAACCGAAGCAGTCAGAAATTTTCCACGACCATGCAGTTTGCACGATTTACGCAGATTCCTCGGTTTGACTAGTTACTTTCGTCGGTTCGTACCGAAATACGAACAACGATCGCGAGTGTTAAGTGACATGACCCGAAAAAATGAAAAATTCGCGTGGACTAAAAAACATGAAGAGGTTTTTAACAAATTAAAGGATTTGTTGTGTAATCACCGTTTTAAAATTGTATAATCCGAAGACGCCAGTTCCAGGGGCATTGCTGGAATCTTGATGCAAAGTGACGATAACAACCTTCTTCAGCTCGTGTATTATGTTTCCAAGAAAACAACCGACGCAGAAGCTCAATATCATTCTAGTAAATTGGAGTTGATGGCCATCGCATGGTGTGCTGAACGATTAAGGAATTTGTTAATTAATTTAAAGTTTGAGATTGTCACCGACTGTCAAGCTCTGATATTCATGAACACTGCAAAAACGAAGAATGCGTAGATCTGTAGATGGTTTAATTTGTTGCAAGATTATAATTTCACTGTGAACGTATGCAACACGTAGACGCCCTGTCAAGAGCACCAACTGGAGACGCTGAAGTTACCCTGAATAAAGTATGCGAACGCTTAAACGTTTTTCGAGTAATGTCCGAAGAAGACTATGTACTATTAATTCAGTACAGCGACAAAAAATTACGAGCTATTATTGCTCTATTTACGAAGAAAACAATCCTCATGCTTCTCCTGCTGAGAAGCATGAGGAAAGTAGACCAAAGTAGACGAGGAGGAAAAGTTGCTGTACGTCATTCCGAATAAATTGCGAAAGTCTATAGTAGTACATCACCATGATTTGTTAGGACATTTTGGAGTAGAGCGAACGGTTCGCAAAATCAAGGAGAAGTTTTGGTTTGGTAATATGCGCAGACACATTAGAGCGTGCGCCGAATGTCTTCTATCTAAGCAGCCTGCTGGAAAACAACCGGGCAAATTACATCCGATTGAACCACCGAAACGACCTTTTGAACGAATACATATAGATCATGTAGGTCCGTTCATCACGACCGATAATAGAAGTACTTATATTTTACTAGTGATCGATGCACTTACTAAATACGTGAACCTGTATGCAGTTAAGACCACAAGAGCGAATGAAAACATAAGAAAAATGCAAGAATTTGTTGATACATATGGTATTCCACGTAGAATTGTATCGGATCGAGGCACGACGTTTACATCAGCTGATTTTGCCGAGTTTTGTTCAAGCTTAGGCATAAAACACACATTAACGTCATCACAATGGGCTCAAGCAAACGGTCAAGTCGAACGTGTCATGAGAACGTTGGGACGAAAAATTGACCGAGATACAACGAAATTTGAACACACACATCAATGTTACTACGAATAAGACGCCATTTACCTACCTAGGTAAATGGCGTATTTACCTACCTAGGTAAATGGCGTCTTACCTAGTTTTTGAAAGCGGCAAACTAAGTCAAGTGCAGAGTTTTTGAAAGCGGCAAACTAAGTCAAGTGCAGAAGGTGACGATCCGGAACGGAAGCCTCCAGAAGAAATTTAACAACAAATTCGAAAACAAATAATCAACAAGCAGAAGAAATATAAGTCACGTTATGATTCCAAGCGCTATCAAGGTCTGAAATATCAAGTTGGAGATATTGTAGCCATGAAGTCTGCAGTAGTGTCTGCTGGTCAGTCCACTAAACTACAATCCAAGTATCGTGGTCCGTTAGAGATAATTGAAGTATTGCCTAATGATACTTACCGGGCAGCCAACTTAGAAGACGAAGGGAAACGTTATACCACGACGGCTAACGTAGCGCAGCTGAAAATCTATTACGTTGATTACGAAACTGAAAGTGAACCAGATGAGGAGAACGAGTCAGCTACATCACCACCGACAGTCGAAGATAGTGATAACGTGGGAGTGGTTAAGGGCAATAATGCGAGTGATAGTGAAAGTGCGGGTTCAGTGTTAGATTTAGATATGAATCAACCTGTATCATCTGATCCTAAAGTAGTTAAAAGTCGTAGAGTTACGAAAGCTCCTAGTTATCTTTCTGATTATTGTTTAGATTAACCTAAGCTAAGTTGAAGTATGAATGAGAGAATGAATGATACGTTAATTTCTTCATGAATAAAGTGTGAGGTCACACATTGTCGTCAGGATGGACGAATGTTAAAGGTTTATTTTAAGTATTTTGTAACTCTGGTGGAATGAACTTTGTGAATGCAAAAAACGTGAAGTAGGAAAAGAGGAGGGGGATTGGAAGAACGGAACGAAAACGAGCAGACGTCATTTTTTGCTTGCTTAAGTTTTAATTTCTATTTTGTATCTTAATTATTAATAAATCGTTCAAATATACATTTAACAACTGTAAGCGCAAGAAAATAATTGTTTCTTGATTTAATTGTTTCATATATTAAATGTTTCCTGTCCGAAGCCATCTCTGCAGCTGCACCCGCTTTATTAATTACAATACGTTGATAGCTTTCAGCAAATGTCTAAACGCTTGTTGCATCTCTAAACAGTCCGGTAGGCTTCAAACCGGACTGTGGAACAAAAAATGTGGATGAAAAATGGATTGATCCAAGTGCCCGGCAAATAATTTGGTTAACGCCCTGAGCTTTTACAACAGCTAAGCCCACGTCTTCCTTTTCCTTTACCATCATAGCCACAACAAATTCATATCGTCAGCAGCTGAAACAACTAATTCCGTTCTCAACCAATTGAAAAAACTCAGAACTGATGAAGAGTTCCAGAGTCTTTTTGTTACAGCTCGTGAGTTAGCAGAGGCCATTGACTTAGAGCCAAAATTTGAGGAAGTTAGAATCAGAAGACGAAAACAACAATTTAATTACAAAGCAACAGATGAAATTGCAGATGATTCAATACAAAGATTTAGAACTGACATATATTTTAATGTGCTAGATGTTGCCATTATGTTTTTGACAGAACGATTTAAACAAATTTCTCACTATATTGGTATGTTTGAATTTTTGCACTCAATTTCAAACTTAAAAACTTTGAACAAAAATGAAATTTTGAACCATTGCAAAGATTTGAAAATAGCACTTATAAAAGACATAGATGCTATACAACTATCCGAAGAATTAGCATTCATTTCAATTTGATAAATCCTTCAGATAATCCAAACGATGTTTTGAAATACATTTTAAATCAAAATTTAATACCGATTTATCCGAATTTATATATAGCTTTAAAAATCTTGTTGACACTACCCGTTAGTGTCGCAAGTGGTAAAAGAAGTTTTTCGCGCCTTAAACTTAAAAAAAATTATCTTCAATCAACCATGTCCCAAGACCAATTATCTGCTCTAGCTCACGGATAGTAGACTAATACGGTCGATGCGCCCGTCCCCACTACAAACATGGCGGGTTACTCTGACGTCACAAGAGACCTAGAAGCTATATAGTCTTATGGGAAATTGAATTAAAATTGCTGTTAATTAACTACTTAAAGGGGTTAATGATTTGTTTTGTACTAAGTAATGTTTATTTTAATTAATAAATAAAAAACAACAAGAAAATTAGAATAAGTAAGTTGTATTTTTAGTAAAATGAACATTTTAAATGCAGCAAATTTCAGTAATTTTAATACTAAAGAAACATAACAAAAAAAAATTCAATTAAACAAGTCAGCTACTTGCTTGTCGCATCAATACACAGCATACTGATCCATCAAAAAACATAGTTTACATATAAAAAAATTAATAGTAACAATAAATATAATAATGTAAAACTCTGGTTCGGTTCGGTTCTATTATTTAATTATATACAATAAATAGCTTATTTCAAGAATATTCATCATTCTATTTTTTTTTTAATTATGATAGATAGAGATCTCCAACAAAATTTAAATTATAATCTTCCTTTTTGAAATGTTTACTACATAAGCGGTTTGTAGAAGGATTAAAATTGTCTTGCTTGCAAAATAAAATCCATTTTTTCCTCAGTTCGCTATTTTTAGGAAACACATGGAAAGATATTGTTTGTACATTGATGTGTCTATTGTTAGATTTACAACCATTAACAGCGCAAATAGTCATCTGAAAAAATATTGAAATTATTTCCAAACTGATTAACTAGAAAAGAGTTTGCATGTAAACAGATTAAGGCCTAGATAGGTAGATATAATTTGATTTTATTAAAAGAGAAGTGACTGAAAGCTTAAAGTCACAAACCCAGTGGGTTTACTATTTTAAATAAAAGCAAACTATATTTATTCGTTATTCCAACGTTTCAACCTCAAAAGTTTACTACAAAAGTCTCTCGTTTGATCGGAATCTTATGGCTAATATAATATTAAGAAACTTACCTCAATAGATTAATTAAAAACAATTTTTTATTTTAACACAATGTATTTTTAAAAAAGTTCACAAATATCACAGAAACGACAAACGAAACAGCTAAAGATATCCAAACGCTAAGTGCAAATGGATGTTTTGGTCTCTTGTGACGTCACACTCCACGGGCAGTAGTAGTGGGGATGCTGGCGCATCGACCGTATTAGTCTACTATCCGTGGCTCTAGCTATATTATCGATAGAAAGTGACATTACTAGAGAATTACTGACATAGACATATGTCGTCTATGTCTCTGATAGAGACATAGACGAAATAATTACTGATTTTGTAAGTATTAAAGCCCGTAAGAAATTTTAATTTATGTATGTTAAATTCAGAAAACTGTCTTTTCCACAATGCCTTTTTCTCTCTTGTGAGAAAAATATTTGTATATCTGGTTGCATAACTACAGGGGTTTCTAAATCAACGATTATCGCCGAGGGCTATATAGATAGCAACTTAACTGATAAAATTAAAGTGGCGAATAAAATTCTTGGTACAGAATTAAGTAACATTACCAATTTCCCTTGTCATAATGATAATAAAAACGCCGAGATTACAAAAATAGCACCTGAAAGTTCGAACGTTCAAATTAATAAAAATCAAGAAAACAATCAAATAAACGCAACAGGGAATATACATTTTGAAACTCTGTCAAATTGCACTATTAATATTTATAATGCAAAATAAAAATTGAAGTAAATAACTAAATAGATAGTTTCATTATATTTGTAAAAGTTGGTTAAAATTTTCGAGCGATTGTGGAAAAAATTATGTTTAGCACACGTGAGCAATGTCTTTTTCTCATTCGTCCAGTTGGCCAACTTCTGGACTCGTGAGAAAAAGACACACTTTGCTCACTTGTACTAAAAATAGCTATTGTTTTAATTATTGTTTACATTTTTAATTATTATTTGTTAATTTTGTTTCTTCCGTTTATATTCGTTGTTAGTTATGATAGATATATTAATAAAAAAATCACTTTATCAAGAAATACAATTATCAATTATCATCATTTAAAGCACCCAAAAAACGCGTGATTTTGAATATTGAATTTCACTAACCTAGACTAGAAGTTAGGTTAGGTTAGGCAACGTTTTTAATTTTATAAAAAATTTAAAAATTTTACAGAAATGAATCAAAACAAGGAAACATCGATTTCTGATCTCCTTGGATTCTTCAAGCTTATACCTTGAAATTTTACAAATTTTCGCCTGTGGCGCTATTGGCTCCGCGATCACTCTTTTTATAACAGCACCGAAAACGAAATAACAAAAAGGCGCTAAATCCCAATTTTGCTTGTTCCTCAATAATGTCTAGCGACGGCCCTGAACACGAGTGATTTGATTGTGCGACATGTAACAAAAGTTTAAAATATGACGGAAAATTGACAGATGTGGGAGAGAAGTTTCGAACCTGGCTGAGCACGCCAGTTTTCCCTCTAACTTCAACGCACTTAAGACAGTAAGTATGAGATATCGTGAGACTCGACAAACAAACAGTCGGCAGTCTCCAGCAGCGACTCATCAAAGAAGAAGCTAGGCTTGATGATGACGCAGCGACTGCTTTTACGGCTTTGAATGTAAGTAAAACTTATGGAAAACGCCAGAACTCGGACCATAAAAAGAAGAAAGCTGACCTGAAATGCTTTGCGTGTTATAAAAAAAAAGTATTTTACTCTAAGTGCCTGAATAAAAGTAGAAAACCAAAATCTTGTGGTGGCGATGCATCGAGAAATTGTGTTTTCGTGGTGGCCGGCGCGTGTGCTAATAGACCTGTTCAAGGTTAAGTCAACGAGAAAGGTCACTGCCAGAAACAATGAATAAATTGACATTATGTAAAAGCACGGCAGACACTCAAGCTAAAATGTCTTACCATTTTAGAATTGCAAAGAATCACAGAAAAAATGTATGTTATGTTCCAGTGTCTTAAAAAGCAAAACAAATCATTGATGTGGATAAAATATGGAACAACGATGAACCTGAAGGAATGCAAAACGTTTTATATAGTTTCGTATGAATTAGCCGAGAAACAGCCGGAGTAAGAGCAGCATGTATGCTATTATTTCGATCACTGCTCTGGAGGATCCAAAAAGTTAACTGATAGTAAAATGTACAAAAAAAACGAAGATGATCCAAGTATTTGAGGGGTTAAACTTTTTAAAATATTGATAGCAAAAAGAAATCAGAGGATTACGTACGATCGGATGTTTTTAACCACAAATCCATATTGGAAAAATGAAGCGGTATAAAAATAACGTTATAAAAATATGACGATAGACTCAAACTCTACGGCAAAATGGACAAAAATGCGGAAAATTGGATTGAAAATGGATCGATTCACCTGCATCAAACAGCTTATGCAAGAAAAATATTGCATCGCTTCAACATAGAGGAATGTAATAGCGGCGCAACACCAGCAGATTCCAACCAAGTGTTGAGTAATTTCAGCTACTCCAAATTAGGTAACTATGCCTACAGGGATGCGGTCGGAAGTTTAATGTACCAGTTGATACGCGACCAGATATTTATGAAACTTGAATAGACCAGTGGAGCTCACGGCTAAGCATAAAGAAATTTACAAAAACCACGAACAATCGTTAATGATGACGATGAAAAGAGATGGCGGTCTTACTCGAGGGCGGCGAGTTCCGGGCATAGTGTACTTGCAAAGTGGACTCAAGCAATGCTGGCCTTTGCTTGATATGCAATACACAATATTTGCGACCAAAATAAAACATTTTTTTAATGTAAAGTTTACCTCTTCTGAGCAGCATGTCGATATGAGCAGTTTACGGATTACGCGCAACAGTAATGACCTGAAAAAGCTGACACATGGATTTTTACACCATTATCCTTTTCCAGAAATTAAAGAACTTATGTCGATAAGCTCTGGAGTCATCGGAAAGCAAAAAAATAATTGCCAGATGTCACAAAAAGTTGGTATTATTGGAATTTCCAAAATCTTCGAAGGTGATTTTCACACCATAAAATTTAAACGAAATAACAGAGTGAGCCTCTTGCTGCCATGAATGCAAGTATACGCGTACAAAACAAGCAATTTCTATTAATTTTTTAAACAATGCCAATAGCTAAACAATCTGATAATCAGCTTGAAGAATTCCCCTCGTACAAACTTGCGCCTATCCATTGTGGCTTTTCAATGAGCAGTAAATGCGTAAATGTGTTAAATCCTCCTTAAATACACTTTTCCAAAAGTGTACTACCGAAACTAATTTTAGAAAAACCATGTACCTTATTTACAGAAGATATGTAAAATTTTAGGTGCAAAAGGAAATAAAAAAATTAGTTTTTGATTATTAAAATGCTCCGCGTTCAGAAAAATCAGATATTAACATAGACTGTCATTTGACCCTTAACAATGAGACTCCTATTTCATACCGCGCTAGAATCTTTTGTTGAATAGAATAAATGGTAAGAAATTGTATGTGATCTTTTGTACAACGGATTTATTCGTGAGAGTTACTCTGTGTTTTGTGGTCCTATTGTTTAATAAAAAAGAAAAATCAGTCAGATCAATATCGCTGAGGTATTGATTATTGTAATGTGAAGAACGAATGGAACGGGACCATTTTGGAGAATTAATTAAAGCAGTATTTTACCTAAGTAAAAGAACAACTGACTGTTAATCCCGCTATCATAGTAAAATGATTGGCAGTTATTAGTGCTTTAGATCGTTTTAGAATTTATTTGCAAGATATAACGTCCAGATGATCTCACTCAAGTTCCGTGGGAAAGAGGCAAATGTCTTATGTGAGATTTTACTTGCTGATCAAGCTGAGAGAACCTCAAAATTAATAAATATGAAAGTTTATGCAATTTTTATATGTTCTTGCCGATTGCTATTGAAACTTTTGGTTCTATTGGAAAAAGTGCCGATTTATTTATTAAATCTTTGGGTCGTCGATTGCGTCAGTGTTCTGGAAATCCAAGAAAAAGCCCTTTTTTACAATGTTTAATGTTAGAAATTCAAAAAGGTAATGCTTCTTCAGTTTTGGGTACGTTGCCTAAGTTTGAAGAAGATTCTTAGTTATATAGTTATATTTGCTTGTGGTTGTAATATTCTATTGCAAGATATTAAATTTAAATTTATTACTGATTGTAATTCATTAAAGCAAGCTTTACAAAAACAAGAAATTAATCCGGAAATTAATAGATAAGCTTTGATGCTTCAAAACTTTAATTACAGGTTAGACTACCGATTAGGAAGTACAATGCAGCATGTACATGCTCTTAGCAGAATTAATTGTATTCTCATTGTAGAAAAAAATACTTTGAATGAAAATTAAGTTATTGCACAAAACTTGGATACAGACATACAAGAATTAAAATTACAATTACAACAAGGGGAATTGAAAAATTTTGAATTACGAAACAGTCTTGTTTATAAAAAAATTTAAAAACAATATTATATTTTAGGTTCCCAAGTCTATGAAACATGTTGTGCCTCAAAATTCACATTCACATGATCATCTTGGTCATCTGGGAGTTGAAAAAACTATTGTATACATTACGCGTTTTAACGGTTTTCTAAACTGAAAAAAAAACTCCAAATTTAACTACTATAATGACAACTATAATGAAAATTTTCAATAGGTTGCTCTAGTGCGCACTAAGTATATCTTTTTTTTTTTCAACATGTTTTGATAATAAAAGATCGACAAACGCTAACATAAATTTATTTCACATTATATTTTTGGTGCATTACTGGTTGCAAACACTCGACTAAGGGAGTCTTAAACAGTTCTATGCAAGAGAAACAACGTAAGCCGGTAGCCATTTTGTATTATTGTTCTTAATTTATTATTTTATTGTTCGTCACTATCACTGTTCATCACTAAATTATCGCGTCGAATTTCACTAAAAAATTTATTTTATCGGATAAATTTGTGAAACTTAAACTAAACTTTTCCAAACTTGATTCCCGTACAAAAAAACAAACAAAAGGAAGTTGAAATACGAGTAATAAAACCAAACAACATGAATGATAAAAAAATATAGACATAGTCCATATAATCGCTTACCTTAATAACCAAAGTATAGATGAAACCAACAGTAGCAAATAATCCTAAAACGGCCACAAATCGATAAGAATCCTTTTCGAAACGAAAATCAACTGGCGGCGGATATAAAATGCTTCTAACAAGGTTGCCTTTTGCAGTGGAGAATCCAGTTCGGATCACAACAGCCAAAACCTTCTCAGTTCCAAAATATCGGGTCTGAATTACATTTGTACCACAAAAAAGAGTATGCCTCGCATGCTCTTTTGGATCATAAATCAGTCCCGGTATGTTCGGCAAAGGTGTTTTTGTTACAGGGACGGATTCCCCAGTTAACATTGATTCATTAAGAATGCAGTTTCCAGTTAGAAGAAGAGCATCACAGTGCATTACACAACCATGTGCTGGAATTTCAAGAACATCACCAGGTACAAGAAGTTCAGTGGAAATCACATCAGTTTTATATTCTTCAATATTATGCAGTTGTTCAGTTGTTGATAAAATAGGTAGTTGTTTTCGCATTATAGTGCAAACATCGGAGCTGTGAACGGTCGATTTCAAATTCCTTTGATTCTGCAAATAAAACAGAAATTACAATAAAAAATAAAACATATTTATGAGCAAGAACAATTATGAAAGCTGAGTTTTTGATAATTAACAGTTAATAAAGATACTTTTAATAAACATCCCAATTTGTTGCGTTGTTCTGTAGAATTAATTTTTGAATAAAAGTAACACAACTTTTTATTCCTCAAGAGTGTAATAATAGCCATATTTAGTTTCTAAATGCCCCAAACAGAAGTTTTTAGATCCAAAAATATAAAAATATGTCACATATCGAGGTGGTAATGGAAAGTTTCATTACAATCGAGAGATAATGATACTAAATTTCGAGACAACTAATATATTTCGAGACTATTGTAATATAATACTAATTACAAATATTGTACACATTTAATTCGCGGATAAGATGGGCGATGAGTCCGGCGTGGCCAGTAAGCCGCCTGATTTGAATTCCTCTATAGGTGGGACAGGGGGTAAGGCTGATAACTCGAATTCACGAAGAAAAATGAAGTCAACCTCAGAATATCAAAAGAATGTTAGTCATAAACCTACTGACATTGGTCCGTATAATGTTCATTTAGAATCAACACATAAATCAAGTCATAATATTGGTAAATTCAATCACTTGGCCATGGCCCGAGACATTTGTAAATTACAATTACAAGGCGTTTATCACATGAATTATAAAGGCATTAATATTATGGATCGTATCTAATTCAAATTGGAATTTAGGGCCATGTTCGTGTGTGTTCGCAATAATGTTCGGCGGGATTCGAAAGTTGGGAAGAAGAAGGGAGTCAGTCGGGAGTTGTCAGTCCCTCCTTTACCTTTGGTAGATGATCAATTAGTTAAATTAAAAAATATTTCTCAAAGTTAGATTTAAAGAATGGCTTTCACCATATTAAGATACACAAAGATTCTGTAAAATACACATCTTTTGTAACCCCTTTCGGACAATATAAATATGTTAAAATGCCTTTCGGAATATGTAATGGTCCAAGCGCTTTTATGAAATATATTTTATACAATTTCCGAAGATTTTATTTTTTCTGATCAAATTCGGATCTATATGGATATTTTAGTTGCGACTCGTACTTTAGAGGAGCATTTTTCTGTTTTGAAATCAGTGTTTAAAGTTTTGGTCAAGAATTTACTGTCATTAAGGGAAGACAAGTGTTGTTTTTCGGGTAAATCCGGGTAAATCGCTCAGCGCAAGGTCAGCTTCATCCGTTACCAAAATGTCATGTGCCTTTCGAAACTATTCACATTAACCATATGGGTCCTTTAAAAAAAACAAAACGTTATAATCAACACATTTTTGTTGTGATAGATGCTTTTACCAGGTTTTCAAAAGTGTATGCGACTAACAGTACTAACGTAGAAGAAGTTATCAAACACTTAAATAATTATTTTGATCATTATAGCAAACCCAAGCGAATTGTCTCCTTCGTGGTCCGGCTTTCACTTCAGTAAAATTTAAGCAATTTGTTGACTCTTTGGTGATTAAATATGTTTTGATAGCAACTGCTTGTCTTCGTGCAAACGGGCAGGCAGAACGGTTAAATTCATCCATTTCAAATTTCAAAGGTCCAATTTGCAATGAATAATTCAATATCGCGGTCTACCGGCCAAACACCTTCTAGATTATTGTTTGGTATAAACCAAATTGGAGAGATATCAGATAATTTACGTACGGCATTAGATTTAGAAATTATTAGGCAAGTGGCTTGTTTCCGAAAGAATCCAAAAAATTGCGGAGGAAAACAAACAATATGTTGACAAGAAACATAAAAAACCAAAAAACTACCAAATAGGTGATAATGTGATGATTATAAATTTTAGTTCCGTATCCAATGCTTGCAAAAAGTTATTGCCTAAGTACCGAGAGCCTTACGAAATAAAAAAAGTTCTTGGAAATGATCGTTTTCTTATAACAGATATTGAGGAAAATCAATTGTCTCAAATTACTTATGGAGTGTGTGCTTCTGACAATATAAAACTTTATGGTTCAAACAACGACGACTCGAATTAAAGTAAAATTATGATTTTTTTAAGAAAATGTGTTTAGACATTATAATTTATGTTTAAATTTATCTTATCTTTAGGAATTTATATTCTGTAATATAAATTCTTAAAATTAATATTATTAATTAAATAATTTAATAAAAAATAATTAATTAATTAAATAATTATTAATTAAAATTAATATTATTAATTAAATTTAAATTAAAGTTCTTAAAATTAATATTATGTTCTGCTTTATGAATAACTTTGTACTGATTTATGACCGTTTTGATTTAGTTGTATAGTTTATGTTAATAATTGAAATAAGTATCTTTATATTTTATTATTTTAACACTTTATTTATGTCAACTTTGTTTATGTTTACGATTAAAATGTATAACTTAGGATCGTATCCAACTCAAATTTGAATTTGGAGCCATGTTCGTGTGTGTTCGGCAGGATTTGAGAGTTGGGTAGAAGAAGGAAGTCAGTCGTTGCTGAACTTTATGACTGAACTGTTTGATACCATTTTGTAAAATTATATCTATATTATTAAAGACCATTCTAACGAAATTAAGAGTGTATTATTCATTAAAGTAACGCCTACAATATAGTGGCGATAACTTTCATCAATTATTTAGTGTCGAACAGGTTTGTTGAGTATCCGGAACTTACTGAAAAAGAATATAAAGTCTATATCCCGTTTGGTCAAATACTTTGAAAATGGCTTGTCAGAGATGTAGATGTGTCTTCTACAGCTGATGAGTTAGATAATAGTATATAGTAGTACAAGCATGGTTGAATGTACTACTAGTTTGTTATAATGTTTTACAGCGCAGGCGGGAAATAAAAATATGCCTCGAGTTTCAAATGTTTGGATCATGCGACGGGGCTCACCAAACTTTAGTGATTAAAACCGATGTTGGAAATTTGTTGTATTGTTGGTTCTGTCTTAAATTTAAATTAATAAAATAATTCACGTTTTGAAATACAACTTTTAGATTTTTTTCTTTAGATCTACTTTCATCAAGAATTATAAAATGCAGTTGATTTGAATATAACCTCAGTTTACAAATGTAAACAATACTTTTCAACTGTCAACTAAACTAAATGAGCGTTTAAATTTACAATATTGTTTGAAACCAGTTTATTTAACCACAAATACAATTCAATTAAACTCTTCAAAGTTGTTTAAGTGATTCTTAAAATCATTTGATAGATAATTTACATCTATCAACCTTATTAATTTCACCAGTTTTATTAATTTTCCTTTGCGTATCTTACGTAAGAACGTAAAGACGCAAAGACCCCTTAAGCTGTTTGTGTCAAATGATCGGCGCTGCTCCGTCGCTCCAAAAAATATTCGGAAAGTGATCCAAAATGAAATCGACGCGAAAGAGACGAATATTTATGCCCAATCGGTTTAATCATTAGTACATTCAACCATGAGTACAAGTGTGAAAAACTAATCATTGCAAAATTAAAGTGTAGTTGAATTAAAGTATACTTGCATCACATCTTAAAAAAATGGAACAGCATAAATGATATCAAATCACAAGTTGATAAAAACCAAAGTCAAATCAGTCGGGATAAATTTATATAACTAATTAACGAATATTGCGATTGTTTTGCTGATTATTTCATTCCTATCACAATACTGTACTTGAAATCACAGCTTTCTATATATTAGTCCGACAACAACCCGTTGCCATTTCTACGGGGCCTATTACAGCGATAACACCTCCCGTTGCTATAGTTACTTTATATAGATGATAATAATTGTAATGTACATTTTACTTTTAACCTATTTAGATATCCATGAAACAAAATATGTAAACAATATATTAGCTATTGAACAAATCTGTCATCTCAAAAATGTCGAACAGACGATTTGGAGAGATTAAATAACGTTAAATAATAACGTTAAATAGTATAGTCAATATTAATAACGTTAAATAGTATAGTCACGAAATAATCTTTAAAATACAACTCGGGAAAAGATTATTGTTATCGGTAATTTTGCATTTTAATGCACTCAAACTACGTTTCCTTAAGCAATTTTACTTGTCAAATTGGCAGTAAACACTCGCGTACCGCTCGGTTTTTTGATCCTTCAATTTGACTCGTAAAATTGCTAGGCAACGTAGTTTTCGTATAAAATTCAAAATTACCGATAATAATCTTTTCCCTTGTTATATTACATATGAAAATCGCACAACTATTTAAGCAACCAATAGAATGGCCGCATTTAAGCTTGTTGCTATAGTTACAATTGATCAACATCAATATTTTTTGGAAATATTTTGAAAATATTTAAAATATTTTCGAGGTCACAATGAAAGGTGTTGTCAAAATTAATTTATTGGAAAAATTAGTAACATTAAATGAATCCAACAAATATATCAGAAAAACTAATTAAAATTAAAAACACAGTGATTGGAAGTAGTTTGTTGTTGGTTTCCAACGGAAGCAGAAGTCGAAGTCGAGTAAGATAGATGAAAAACTAAGATAGATGTAGAATGGAAATATCTAGTAGTAAAATGTCATTATAATTTATTAAATATTTTATAAAATATTACATCAATTAAGAGTTGTGCGATTTTCTTACCGAATACCATTCGTACAAAAATTAATTCCGAAAATTTTTTATCGCTTACACTCATGCATTAGTTAGCGTGAGGAAATCTGCCCTCGTCTGCGACTCGGGCAGATTTCCACGCCAACTAATGCATTCGTGAGCTTAAAAAAATTTTCTGGAAATAATTTGTGCACTTATGGTATTACATGTGAAAATACGCATGAACTTGGATAGGTGGCACGAAAATGTCTAGCAAGCTGAGTGACGACACACCTGTGACTTATCGTCCATATCGTTTGGCATTTTCAGAACGAGAAAAGCTCCGTGGAATTAGCAGTGATCTTATTTAAAATGACATTATTCAAGACTCTGAATTTCCGTATGAGAGTTCAATATTACTGGTCAAAAAGAAAACTAATAAACTTAGGATGTGCGTTAACTATCGAGCACTAAATGCCAAGTCAATAAAAGGTAAGTATTATTTGCCACAAAATGAATGATCGCTGTGTAAGTGTTTCACCGGATTAGATTTAGCATCGGGTTATCCCTCATACATATACTCATAGTAACCATCAGATGGTTACTATGAGTATATAGTACTGAGTATATAGTATACTGAGTATGAGTATCTGCGGATGCCTTTTGGTTTGGTATGTGCACCAGCAATGTTTCAGAGAACAGTTAATAATAAGTATTGGGTACTTTACGCTTCACAACTGCGTTGGCCTACATGGATGATGTGCTGATTCCTTCGACAGGTTTTGAAACGGGTATCAAATATTTGGAAGACGTTCTAGAAGTTTTCCGTAAAGCTAGGTTTACATTACGCTTGTTTAAATGTTATTTTTTCGATCACAAATTGAATACGTGGGACATGAGATAAGTTCTGGCGAAATTAGGCCAGGAAACGCCAAGATTGCTGCCGCGAAAAACTTCCAAGACCAACAAGCGTTCGGAAAGTTCGACAAATTATGGGTCTTTCTAGTTATTTTCGGAAATACGGGAACAGTTTTGCGAATATTGTGAAACCTCTAACATCGTTAACGAGAAAAAATGATAAATTTTGATGGACAGAACAGAACACTTGGAAAATCACTTAGAACTAAACATAAACCGGTTGCAACAGTTACAATTTAAAATTACAATTTAAAATTAGGTTTAATTTTAATAAATTAGATTAAAATTAATAAATAATTAAATTAATTAAAAAACGCGACCAGCGCGTGGTCTGACTAGGAATCTTTGGTTAAGTTCTGTGACGGAAGGTGAGCGAGAACATTTGACGTGCTGTTTTGTTGCGCGGAAGGCGCCAAATTGTAACTGTTTTAAATTGTAACTGTTGCAACCGGTTTATGTTTAGTTCTAAGTGATTTTCGATGTTGATATTGTGCCTTCAAAATACCGCTTCAAACCTGACTAATTAAAATGGCCTTCTGTTATGGCTAATTAGGCTTTCAAACTACTGTTTTCAATCTAAAACTTGTGATGTTGCCAGTGAATTTGCTGTCCTCAATTGTGATGCTCAAAATAATCTTCTTATTTACCTTTTTGTAATTTAACAATCGTTGTAAGTAATGGAATTTTCCACTCGTTAAATTTAAACATAGTAAATTTTCTCTCTTATGCTTTATAAATTTTTAGAATTGTTTCCTGATGATGAGCTTGTAGCTCGAAACGCGTCGAACATATTAAAAGTATTGTTGCCTTTTGAACAATTGACTTTCACTCGTACTTCAGTACACCATCTCCGAATTCATGGAGTTTCAAGAAGAATCACCTTCCCATTCAATTGGAGCCAGTCAAGCCACCCTTCTTCACAAATTCAAAAAGTTAGCATTCAAGAGAGAAAGAATAAATTCACACATCTGGTTCAACAGCCGATGCCTAAAAGAAAAAATCACACCAAACTTTGCCAAAATCAAAACACCAGTAAATAGTAGAAAGAACAGGAAAGTACAAAACTCCGTCACTTACGCCGAAAAGAAAACGGTCACCGAAGAACAAAGAAAGTGGTATGTTCAATTATCAAATACAGAAATTAGATTAAAAATCTTATTCACTTCAATTATGTCAATTATTTCAAATTTGGAATGGGACTCATTCAGATCTCTTTTAAACGAGGAAATTTTAATTTACAATAAGAAGCGGTACACCAGCCTTAAATGGAAGTTAGAAAAATTGAGACATGAGAAAACGTTGATATTTTCAAAGAGCCAATCAAACACAGAAGATGTAACCTTTCACCATCATTTCCACCCACGCATCAAAAATTTGTCCGATACTGAATTTTCACCAGATGAATTAGCCTTTTTGGAAAAAGGCCTCAAATACAGCCCCAAACCAATGCTAAATCAAGAGAGCCTAACACTACTCATTACTGATATTGAAGCGGCGATCAATTTCAATTCGAAAGAAGTGAAGGAGTTTGCTAGGGGAAAATGCAGTGATATATTGAAAAAAGAATTGTCAAAGGTAAGCGAGAACACTTTCAACAAAAAGCTGATTTCGGAAAATTTATTGATTAGGGACATTAGAAAGAAAATCAAATCAAAGAATTTGGTATTGATGAAAGCGGATAAAGGAAATTGCCTTGTCATAATGAGTAAAGTTGAATATGTGGAGAAGGTTGTAGAATTTCTAGATTCAAACCCGAAAGTTGAAGAGACGTCCTTAAAATCGGTCAATAAGTTTGTCATAAAATTCAGAAATTTGTATAAAATCCATTTCGAAAATATCAAATCTATATGCGAAACATTCGATTTCTTCATTCCGAAAATTCCAATGAACCCGAAAATTCCGAAACTTTATGGGTTACCAAAATTGCACAAGCCTCTTCTACCAATGAGACCGGTAGTCTCATACATAGATTCTTACACGTATAATATCACGAAATGGTTGAGTAAACTCTTCAATTCAGTTTTTCCTCTCAATTCAAGTAGAATTATCAAAAACTCAAAAGAATTAGTAAACAAATTAGAAAAGATTAAGTTAGAAGAAAACTCCATTCTCTTCTCATTTGACGTCGTGAGCTTATTTCCTAGCATTCCGATTCCAATAGTCAAACATCTCATGGAAAAGATCCTTTGCGAGTCTTCATTTTCTGATTTTGATAGTTCAGCTATATTTGACCTCTTGTCGGTTTGTCTTGACCAAAATTTCTTCAAATTTAATGAAAAACTCTTTGCCCAAACTAACGGCTTACCTATGGGTTCTCCTTTATCACCGTACTTATCGGAACTTTTCATGCAATGGTTTGAGGAAAAAATTTTCAATTCAAACTGTAAACACTTGAGTAAAATTAAATTTTGGTACAGATATGTCGACGACATTTTAATCGGTTGGAACGGTTCAAAGGACGAAGTACTTGATTTTCTGCAATTCATTAACGAGATTAATTTAGACATAAAATTTACGGTTGAATTTGAAATTGATTCATCTATTAATTTTCTTGATTTGAACCTTAGGAGAATAGGCAACAAAATTGAATTCGACATTTTTAGGAAACCTTCCCAAACTAATAACACTATTCCAATAGATTCATGCCACCCCATGAGCCATAAGCTCGCAGCGTTTTATTGCTACATAAACAGACTCTTCAACACACCAGTATCAACTTTTAATTTCAAAAAAGAGGTTGGGATCATAAAACAAATCGCTGTGGCCAATGGTTACAAACCGGAGCTGATAGATAAACTTATTTCA
Source organism: Cryptophagus acutangulus (assembly GCA_963556235.1). Classification (NCBI taxonomy): domain Eukaryota; kingdom Metazoa; phylum Arthropoda; class Insecta; order Coleoptera; family Cryptophagidae; genus Cryptophagus; species Cryptophagus acutangulus. The sequence goes on from OY744561.1 coordinate 2,095,036, forward strand.
AAAAAATGTTTTTTGAGGCTTACCGACCAGGCTTTCCCAAGTTCAACTACTTCAGAAATTAATTCAGAAGCCTACAAATCGTTTTCTTATTTCGGAGAGATTTCAGACAAAATATCGTTTGCTTTACATGAAGTGCAAATTAAATGTGCTTTTAAACCGCTTTTCACAATCAAATCACTTTTCTCGAAAATAAAAGATAAAAACAAAAAATTGGACAATAGTGGAGTTTATTTACTAAAATGCAATTCTTGCAATGCAGGTTATATAGGACAGTCCGGTAGGCCCTTCGGCACTCGAATTAAAGAACACTTAAGATCAAAAAATGCGATTGACAACGATAAGTCATATTTTGGTAAACACCTAAGAGAATTCAATCATTCGTTTGACGCGAACGACGAAAATAATTTCATCATATTACATGTAATGAACAAGGGTTCGAAACTTACAATTTTGGAGAACCTAGAAATTCTAAAATTCTCGACCGATAAAGATTTTACGATGCTCAACTATATGCAACCAGAAATTTCTAATGTCCTTACAATGAACTTGATTCAATCCACAAATTCGAATTTGGCGCCTTCCGCGCAACAAAACAGCACGTCAAATGTTCTCGCTCACCTTCCGTCACAGAACTTAACCAAAGATTCCTAGTCAGACCACGCGCTGGTCGCGTTTTTTTAATTAATTTAATTATTTATTAATTTTAATCTAATTTATTAAAATTAAACCTAATTTTAAATTGTAATTTTAAATTGTAACTGTTGCAACCGGTTTATGTTTAGTTCTAAGTGATTTTCGATGTTGATATTGTGCCTTCAAAATACCGCTTCAAACCTGACTAATTAAAATGGCCTTCTGTTATGGCTAATTAGGCTTTCAAACTACTGTTTTCAATCTAAAACTTGTGATGTTGCCAGTGAATTTGCTGTCCTCAATTGTGATGCTCAAAATAATCTTCTTATTTACCTTTTTGTAATTTAACAATCGTTGTAAGTAATGGAATTTTCCACTCGTTAAATTTAAACATAGTAAATTTTCTCTCTTATGCTTTATAAATTTTTAGAATTGTTTCCTGATGATGAGCTTGTAGCTCGAAACGCGTCGAACATATTAAAAGTATTGTTGCCTTTTGAACAATTGACTTTCACTCGTACTTCAGTACACCATCTCCGAAAAAGACAATACTTTGAAGCCAGTTATGTATTTTACGCGGCAAACTAGTAAGGTAGAACCACGGTATCATTCATACCAGCTCAAAACTTTGGAAGTGGTTTTGCTCATTTAAACCATTTAGAATTTACTTATTAGGAATTCTATTCAAAGTAATGACAGCTTGTAACGCATTACGTACTACGTTAACTAAACGAGATTTGATACCACAAATCAGTCGTTGGTGGTTGAGTATTATGGAATTTGATTCTACCATTGAATATCGGCCAGGAACGAAAATAGTTTACGTAGATGCATTGAGTCGAAACCAATGCAAATTTATGAACAATTTGATAGTGAGGTATCTGTTACTGTTGTGAATATTAGCGACCATAATTAGGTCTTATCGACTCAGCTCAAAGACAAAAGAATTAAATATCTCAACGAAGTGTTCTCTCGAAAAAAAAAGAACAAGGAATTCATAGGCAGTTTAAACTAAAGAATATCTGTGTTTATCGGATCACGACTGACGGGTTGAAGTGGGTAGTACCAAAAATTGCTCGCAGACAAATTACATTGTACCATATGTAACGTCTACTGATTTTCAGGAGTGAAAAGATACTTTCGAAAGTATATCTCAAATTGTTTAGGTTGCATGTATAACAAAAAACCCGCTGGAAAGAAAACTGGCTTCTTGCATTTAATTGATAAGGGCATTACGCCAATGGATACGATCCACGTAGACCATACCATCTGTTCATTTGTAAAAAGTAAGAAGAACTCTGACTTGATTGTAGCGGTAGATGGGTTTACAAAATTCACATTTACTAAGTCTTTTCAGAGCACCAAAGTGGGGCCAGTTAAGAAATTTCTAGTAGATATTTTCGATAAGTTCGAGGTTGGTATGTGACCGAGGTTCGGCTTTTACGAGTAAAGCTTTTGCTGGTTTTGTTCAAGGACTAGGAATAAATCATTCTTACTGGGTCAGCAATGCCTCGTGCCAATGGGCAAGTTGAACAACATAACCGTACGATCCTGGCTAATTTGTCTGCTACGTTTGCCGACGAAAATACGTGGGGCGATGGCATCATAACAGTTAGGCGAGGTATTAATTCCCCTACAAGTAAGGCAACTGGAAAGAGTCCTTACCAACTGTTCTTTGGTTATCAGCCTAGAGGCTGTGGTGATGCTTTTTTTGAGTAATCCTGTCGATTGCACTGACCAGAAAATTAATCTAGAAGCTGCTAGGCAAAGTGCGGATACTCAGATCCATAAACAAAGTGATTATTCGGAAAAATACTACAATCAGGGAGTGCACACTGGGGCTAATTAAAGCAGACAGTTTTCTTGACGCATGTTCTGAACATGGCACCCTGTGAAGTGGTTTTTATTTTTTAATGCATACATATAGGAAGGAAGTATACTGAAATCTTTTTTAACGTAATAAATAAATTATTATTGATAAATAAATGTATTTATAGATTATTATTAATTAATTTTTTATTTATAAATTATTTATAGTAATATATTTAGAGTAATAACTTTAAGTAAAAATGCGCAATGCTGGTTGCCTAGTTTTATACCTTATCACACCTTATTAAACTCAAATAAACATTTTATACACAAAAATAAAGAAAAAATTAACATCTAGAATTTTCTGGCTTCTTCATAGAAACCATCTTGAATGTTGTGGAAAGAGGAAAGCATCTAGAATGTTTTGGAGATTACCCGGAATGTTCTGTGATACCTATATAAGCTGGAATGACCGCTCAACACGACAGTTTAAATAATATCGCGACAAGTGAACCAAAAATAATAAAAGTGAACCAGAAATAATAGAAGTGAATAGTTTTAATTATTTATTCTTGATTAAGTTTAAGTTATTTTTGTATTATAATCAATAAAAAAATTAATCATACCTCACTTGAAAAAATGCATTTATCCTAATTGCAATCGATTGAAGGAGATTTTTACGTAAGTTTATTTAAATTTTCAATAGTTCTGCAAAACTGTACAACTTGCAATATAGCAATATAACAATATAGCAATATTGCTATATGCTCATTGCATTTTGCGGATAATCAATTTAGTAGCATGTAAAAGAAACGACTTTTAGAAACAGCAATTCCAACTGCGTTAAATTTTGAAGAAAAGCCAATTATCTTAGATGAAGAGGCGCTAATGATCCCAGAAGCTCCAAATATTGCTGAGGTGGTTATCAACACACCTGAACATTTGCCAGAACCCTGTTGCAGTACCAGTACGGATATATCTTTGCAAACACCGGTTTCTTTCAGTGCACATACCCCTAGACAGAATAAATTGAGAAAAACCATCAAAAAAATCCACTTATTTCAAACAAAACTATCCAAAGCTCCTAGCAAGAGGAAGTCTGAAGAGATTTTAGAAAATCAATTCTTGGGATATTGCGAACATCATTTTTAAGCGCCATTTGTTGATTAGTAAATGATTTTGTGTTTCGTGTTCATCATTTAAAGACAAAACATATGACAGATAAAGAGAAATACTGTATGTACTATCTGTATTGATGAAATGAATCTCAAAAGATTTTTCTTTTACCATCGAGGGAGAGACGTCGTAATTGGATTTCATCAGACCAAAGACATGAAATCACCAATTGCGGCATCAGAAAGATTAGTTTTGATGTTGAGTGGAATATACTCTAATTGGAAACAGGATTTAGAGTATTTTTTAGTTTCGACTTCATGTCCACCAAACGAATTAAAATCAATAATATTAGATGCAATAAGAAGATTGGAAGAAAAAAGTTTCAACGTTAAGTGGATAGTATCAGATCAAAGATATAATTTCGTCAGTTTGGTAAACATTTTATGCATAACACCAGAAAGGCCATATTTTATGGTAAATAATTTAAAAATCTTTTATATTTTTGATGTTCCGCATCTTTTTAAATCCACACGAAACAATTTTTTTAACCATCCAAAATTGTTATTCAAAGGTTTCTTTGCAAGAAAATGCTACATGGACACATTTTACCACAGAGATAAATTACAGCATTACAGAGTAGCCTCTAGACTATCAGCTGAACATTTAATGAAAAATATTTAAGAACATTGATTATTCACAAAGCGATTGAATGAAGACTGCATTGAAAATTTCTTTAGTAAAATTTGCCAGCAAGGTGGCCATTGTAGAAATCCTACACCGGTGCAGTTTTCATCAGCATTCAAGAAACCATTTTGTTTCCGATAAATCCTTTGTACTTCTTGCATATTTTTCACATATGTCACATGAATGAACTTCTAAACACTTTTTTTATATAATACCCACAAACGTACGCGTGTGCGTTTACTTCTGGCAAAGAAATTTTTAAATAGTCTGTGTCATTAATTAAGCGATATGCTGTTGAAGTAGTGATATTAATGACTTATATGCCTTCACATTATCACGTGTTAATTGTAGCAATATATTGTTTAAATCTTCAACGCATTTCGAATTTTCTGATTGGGTATCCATAATATTTAAACAAAATAGTTTCTGAATGCTGATGAAAACTGCACCGGTGTAGGATTTCCACAATTGCCACCTTGCTGGCGAATTTTACCAAAGAAATTTTCAATGCAGTCTTGATTCAATCACCTTGTGGATAAACAATGTTCTTCAATATTTTCAGAGTCATGAATAAGATTCGTTAAGTCTTGATTTCGTGCATTACAAACTTTCATGCGTTTAAAAATTTCCTTGGCTGATTATAAAAACTTGATTTGTTCGGGCAAGCCAGTGAAAGATGAATGCGAAAATGATGAATTTAAAGTATCAAATAGTTTGTTCATAAACCAAACAAATTCGGCAGTTGTTATTGCAGTTTCTGGCAAAACACTTAAACTAATATACGTCTCTAGACCAGCAGCGACTGTACTACTGAACACTTGATCCGCAAGTTCTACTTTCATTTTCTGAAAATTATTCGGCATTAAATGTTCAGCTCATAGTCTAGGGGCTACTTTGTAATGCTGTAATTTATCTGTTGTAAAATGTGTCCAAGTATCATTTTTTTGCAAAAGAACCTTTGAATAACAATTTTAGATGGTTACAAAAATTGTTTCGTGTGGACTTCAAAAGATGCGAAACATCAAAGATATAAAAGATTTTTGAATTATTTACCATAAAATATGGCCTTTCTGGTGTTATGCATAAAATGTTTACCAAACTAATAAAATTAGATCCTTGATCTGATACTACACACTTAACTTCGAAACTTATTTCTTCCAATCTTCTTATTGCATCTAATATTATTGATTTTAAATCGTTTGGTGGACATGAAGTCGAAACTAAAAAATAATCTAAATCCTGTTTCCAATTAGAGTATATACCACTCAACATCAAAAATAATCTTTCTGATGCCGCAATTGGTGATTTCACGTCATTGGTCTAATGAAATCCAATTACTTCGTCTCTCCCTCGATGGTAAAAGAAAAATCTTTTGAGATTAATTTCATCAATACAGATTGTACAGTATTTCTCTTTATCTGTCATATGTTTTGCCTTTAAATGAAGAACACGCAACACAAAATCATTTACACCTACATTTATCGGCCACTTTTCAGTCATTCGATTTAATGTTCGTTTCGGTGGTAACTTAAATGTCGCTTGTAAAAATTTGTACGTCATGGGACTATGAAAATAAATACATAGTGCCAACTGTTTATTCTCAATATTATGCCTTTCTCCATGTGAACAATGTCCATACAATTCCAATTGAGCTCGAATAAATGCAACAAATGGCACTTCGAAATGATTTCCCCAATAATCCAAGAATTGCTTTTCTGAAATCTCTTCAGACTTCCTCTTGCTATCAGCTTTAGAGAGTTTTGTTTGAAATAAGTGCATTTTCTTGATGGTTTTTCTCAATTTATTCTTTCTAGCGGTATGTGTACTGAAAGAAACTGGTGTTTGCAAAGATACATCCGTACTGGTACTGAAACAGGGTTGTAGCAAATGTTCAGGTGTGTTGATAACCACCTCAGGAATATTTGGAGCTTCTGGGATCATTAGCTCCTCTTCATCTAAGATAATAGGCTCTTGTTCAAAATTTAACGGAGTTGGAATTGCTGTTTTTAAAAGTCGTTTCTTTTGCATGCTACTAAATTATTTATCGGCAAAATGCAATGAGCATATAGCAATATTTTGCAATACACAGCGTTGAAAAGCAGCAATGTTTGAAATAGGCCAACAGGTCCTGATACGTAAAGATATCGCTTCGAACGATAGAAAGAGTAAAAAGTTACTACTTAAGTATAGTGGCCCATATCTAATAACGAAAGTATTAGAAGATGACCGTTATATTGTAAACAATTTGCCAGGTTCACAACGTGCAAGGAAAAGATATACTGGAGTTCGATCGGTTGACAAACTTAAGTTGTTTAGCACGACGTGTAATTCTAGTCAGAGCGATTTAAAAAAAAAAGAAAAAAAATCTACAAAGTATATTCGCAAACAATATCACAGGTGGGCCAATATACTCGATGATAATTGACAAGTTAAAATCTTATTTTATTTACGATTTTAACTCCTCAATTATCATCGAATTATATTTAGCCCACGAGTTATATTTGGCAATACAATATAATGAATGGAAATGATAGAGTCTGAGCTATGCTTTTTAGGTGTCCTAAACAAGTTCTAGTTGGTCATGAATTATATTGTCGCTTAAATCTAACGATAAGTTTTATTTCACAGGTTGCGGTTTGTCACGGTTTAAACCCCTCGAGGTTGCGGAGTAGGGTAGCGTGGTCGAGCTGTAAGAATAATGAAGTAGACTCCTATAACATTACATCAAAAGCGATAGACAATAGATCGCCGTGAATCAATGAGAGGCAGAGGAGAAGCAAGCGTGACCGTGACGCAAGCGAATATCGGGGCAGAATAAATCTGGCGATTGACTGATTATCTTCGGGTCAAAATTGTGAGAACTAAACACATTCTGTATCATTGCTTATTGCACCGAATTAAAGTATAAATAATTTGTAGAATAAAGTAATTTTATTATAAAGCTACGATTAATATCTCCAAACTGATTCCTTCTATGGATAACTACCTAAATGCTAAACGAGAAATAGCTAAAGCCAGGAAATTATTATGGTAGATCAAAAAAATAAGTTTTAAATTTTTTTGTGGCAATTTGATTGATACAAAATTTGAACACTATTGCGACATTTGGAACATTATTAGAAAATTTTCTAATGCAAACGTATCATATTAAAAGTTATTGCCGGGCTCAGTAGAATGTAAACAAATGTTGGAAAGCCTTACTCCCTGTTCTATTGACCCTTACCTGGAATTGACACTCTCAGATAACATATTCCAGCCATTCATAAAGGAAGAATTTGAAACAGTTATTGATATCAAAAAAGACTCGAGTCCGGGGCTAGATGAAATATTTTACTCCACTGCCATATCTTATTCCACGGAAATGTCTCACTCCACTGCCACTGAATTGTCGTAAGTTCCTATTGAATGTTTTCAATGAATGTTTAGGTGGCCTAAAAATTCCAACGGAATGAAAAAATCAGTTCATTATTGCGTTTCTAAAATCAAATAAGGATCCAACGCTACAAAGTAATTATAGACCGATTTCGCTTTTGTCGAGATTTAGAAAAACATTCAAATCTATGGTAAAAAGTAGAACTGAATGGTCCTTGGAAAATAGTAGAACATTTGGATACGTTCAGACGGGATTTAGAAAGGTTATGAGTTTCAATAATACCGTATGTTTAATAACCTATTTTATTCAGTTGACATTCTCGCGAAATGAACATGTGTTTTCTAGATATTAAAGCAGCATATGATAATATAAAAGTAACTAGATTATACATATATCTTATATATTTGAATTTGCCCACAGATATCTACAATTTAATTTTTCGGCATTTCCATCAACGAAACATTTATATCAATGATAAAAATTGTATAGCCCATGGCCCAAGAGTAGCTAGTAATGAACATCTCACCGCATCTGATACGAGTGATCCAAAGCTATCTTAGCGAAAGGTATCTAGAGGTGTCTGAAGCGGCAATAAGAATGGCAAGCGCCTATAGAACGGTATCAACCAAAGCCATGCTACTGATAGCATCATGCATCCCAATTCATCTGCTTGCGGGTGAAAGAGAATGCACAGTGATAGAAAACACACACCAGCAAAAAACCAACAAAAGGAGACAAAGCCTAGTAAAGTGCCAGGAAGAATGGGATAAACATACAGTCACAGCCCAATAGACAAAAAAGTTTATACCAAAAATCAAGGACTGGCATGATAGAAAACATGGAAAACTAAATTACTTGCTAACCCAATTCCTCACAGGACATGGCTGCTATGAAGCCTAATTAAAAAAGATGAAAATCAATCATGACAACAAATGCACGTACTGCAGAGAGATAGACAACGTAGAGCAAACAATGCACAAATGCACAAAATGGATGAAAGCAAGAACACCAATAGCGCTTAACACACTTAAGCCGGACAACAATGTATTATTTATGCTTAAAAACGAAGAAATTTAAAACCTTATAGACGGCATAGTGACGAATATAATGAAAGAAAAAAAAAACATAAAGAAAAGCATAGGAAAAAAGAGGGCTGAAATGCTTTAAAATGCCTTAAAAAAAAGAATAGAAGAGGTGGAAAAAGTGACTAGCAGTAGAGAAGAAATACGGAAAGGCTGTACCTGCTAGGGACAGACAGGAGGAGTTTAGTCCGTGAGAGTCGAACACTACCTAATTCGACAAAAGACCAGAACTGGGTGTCCACTATGAATTTCCCCACCTCAAAAAAAAAAGTTTGGTTTGGTTTTTAGTCAGCATTTCCACCATATATCATAAATGTTTTAGAAATTTTTTACAACCAGAAAAAAATTTATCTCTTAAACACTCACAAAATTCATGAGCACCTTGACGCATTCGCATTTGTATGTTAACATAAACTAAAATCATCTCACACAATTACTCCGCTAACTCATTGTGTATGTCATTATTTACCATGAGCCTACGAACAAAATAGTAACATTTGAGTGTGCGAAACGAAATCCAGTGATACAAAACAGTATTTTAAGCATAAAAGTTCAAATATTTTTTTTTTTGATTTGTTACGCTATCGAGTAATTTTTTTTAATTATTTAATTGCAAGTGTATTTTATTAAATTTGAATTAAGTAATTTTTTGCACGATCGTGTAATTTGACATGCTTACTGATTTTATAATAATCATAGTAGGTTACTTTTACAAAATACCGTGCGGTAAGTTTGCTTACCGCACGGGATGCGGTAAGTAAACGCAATTCAATTTTTTGTTTTTTTTTATCGATTCAATTAATTGCGTTCTTTAGATTTTTCAGGAATAATTGCCGAACATCCTATGTTCCACGCACTTTCAACATCCGAATCATCACTGTCTCCTATTTCTGATCAGTTAATTAAGAAACTAATTGGAAATTATTAATTCACTTATTAAATGACAGTAGTAACCAAACCATATGCTACTTGATAAAAATTAATTTATTACATTTGTAATTTATTAATCAAATAGTAATTTTCTTATGTCCTCGATCGTGCAAAAAACCTAATAAGCATTGCGGTCAGTAAGTGCCCTACCGGTATCGGGCGTATTGGAGATCTCGACTACGTCTCGATCTCCAAACACACCCTCCACCGGTAGTATGCACTTACTGACCTTAATACTTAAATAACTATTTCAGTTGGCCATTTCAGTTGGCCATGAAAATTGAAAAATTCTTGCACTGTCAGTTATTATTTGAATTTGAATGTAAATTCATTATTTGTAATAATGCCGCGTTTTAGTGCAGAAGAGTGCGCAGATATTGTGTACATTTACGGTTTTTTTGATGGAAACACCAGAGAAACAAATAGAAATAAAAATTATTAACTTTTATGCTAAAAATACCGTTTTGTATCAGTAGACTTCGTTTGGCACACTCAAACTGGGACACCTATATCTAATATTTTAAATATTTTCACTATTTTGAACACGATATATAATCGAAAATATGTCTTCAAATGTCCCTAAAAACTAAATTAAACGATAAAACACCGGAAAATTACTAATAAATACTTCTTACCGAACGACACTTGTTATATGCATGCGCGTTATAATGGAGCCATTTTGTTCTGACCTGTGGGATGTCAACTGATTGCGCCTGAACTAAATCAATTGAAGGCCATGTTGACATTTTTGTATCGGTTGTATTACAAATTTATCCATGGAGTAACCTAACAAATAGCATTTGTGTATTCAAAATTATCTTAAGTGGACTCGATTTTAAATTAATTTTCAATAAGGATATACATAATTAAATAATAAGTCTGTTGACCTTTTCAAACTCAGTTATCTCAACAACTACATAACTGATCCAAACCAAATTTGGGTCATTTTTTTATTATCGTTAAAAAAATTTAAAAACAAACAAAAAATTAAATTGTCCCATCGATAAATGTATCAATCGAATGAATTAATATAATTACAAACATCGAGAGCAATATCCAATAATGCATAATAATAATTTAAAAATAGATAACATGAATAAATTACAATAATTAATATGATTAACAATAATAACCTACAACTGCATTACTCAAAGGATCTGCTATTTAATAAATAGACTGACTTTTCGCTTTAAGTTAAACGCCAAGAACTGGATGCCAATCCTCCACCAGGTACTCCCAGCAAAAGAGCAGCCACAAGTTCAAAGAAGAAGACATTAGCCAAAATTCCAACAGCAGCCCAGGAGACTGAAACCTCATGTCGGAAAGGCAGCTACTCATAATTTCAACGACCAACCACAACCATCAACTTCAGTAGAGCCACATATTACAGATATCCTTATGGCATCCGAAAGTCGGCCAACCCGGACATTTTTACCCCCTCGACCTCTTGATTGAAGATTGAGCTAGTGTCTCCTCCATATCCAATATATTCGGAGAAGACACAATTGAAGAGTCAGATGTTCTCTACCCAGCGTTCCATTTACATCTCCAAAAACTGCAAAAACTCTTAAAGCCTCAAGACAAGAACCTACAGAGCATGGTGAGGATGCCCCGATCTGCTGATCAAAACCAAACGTACTCTACCTCTGCTGATCAAAGCCAAACGTACCAGCCTGCATAAGCAAGTGGCTGGATTCACTCAAACCAAAGAGGCCCGCTTCTAAGAGGCCCGCCACAACCTGTACAGCAAAAACCATTCGGTTCTAGCCGACACACTAATTCAAGGAAGACAACTGTAAGACAAACGATCCTGATCAACCGACGATCAAAGATCTAGAAGACCTTGACGGGGGCATATTGAAGTCCACCTCACTACCGGACAAACATCCCATAGACAACACCAAATCACCAGCTACTACTTTTGTGCCCATAACTCGCGAGATAATAGACCAAGCCGAGTCATCAACAACTGGAAAGCAGCAGTTGAAGATGTTGAAGATGAGTCCCATTGCGCTAGGACTACTACTTAACATCATCGTCGCCAGGAACATCCAACCGACATCCTGGCGCCAACTTCAAAGCGTTTTTATCCCAAAGCGCGGCAATAAGAAAAAGCAACCAACTGGCATATCTGTACAGTTGGTTCAACACTTCAGTGCCTAATCCATCGAACTCTGAACTTTATCTTGATGACGTCACCCAAAATTGCCACTAACGGAGTTTTAATTTAAACAAATGAATGATGGCAAAACCCACTAATATTGGACGGTAATAGAATTCGGTAATAGAATTGAGAGAAGATTTGCATGCAATGCAGTCTCACTCGATATCCGAAAAGCCTTAGATACAGTGTCCCATCACTCCATCGACCGAGCCCTGCACCGGTTTGGAATCTCGCAAGGTACAATCTTATACATTTTGGGCGCACTGCGAGACACAAACCAACCTTTCGGATAGACTAGCAATCAAATACCTATAACATCTCGATACGACAGAGCGATCCCTTAAGCTCTCTACTGTATAATCTTGTCATCGACGAACTATTGGAAAAATTAAATTTCTGAAACCAAGTGCACTGCCATTCGCCGACTATCTGATTATTTTCGAGTACCTCAAGGCCAACGTCTGTAGCGACTGCTGTAGGTGTCAGTCTGAGAAACAAACGTCCAGCCCCCCGCTCGCCATCCACGTTTAAAATCATCGGTGAAAGAATCCCTCCACTCGACGCCTTATTCCTTAAAATACCGGGGCCACAATTTCAACTCCTGTAGAATAATAAAGCCGATCCTTTGATTTTGTGGTATCCACGCTCCAATACGGGTTACAAAACACACGAGCGAGAGGCGCTACGCTCTGCGATGCAGATACGATGATCCGAGCTCATGTGCAGAGCATCCTGCATCTAGACGTCTACACCACATAGACTGCACAATCCACTTTAAACTGCGCGATTACGGGCTGTGAATTCCGAACTGAGACTCAGCTTCTAGTTTCCAGAATAACAAACCGTCTCTCCAATAACATCGACGAGACCACCAGCAGAATCCTTCAGTCTGAGCGTATGACAAAGTTGACGTGCCGATATACGGCCCTAGCTGGCGCAATTGCAAACGACCAAGTCTGGCGCAAAGCCTTGGCAAATTGCCCGTTTAACAAAGGTCGTAAAGCAGTTGCCGAAGACACAGCTAGCCGAGTCTGAGTACAAAACAAACCCAGAATTTAGTCAGAAAGTGACTACGTGCGCAGTATCCAATTAAGAATCTAGACCGCCTGAGATACTGCCGCACAAGATGCGGGGAAACAGAAACGATCTGTCACGTATTACAAATATGTGACACTGTTCATTACGAATGCATCCGTCGGCACAACTAAATTAGAAATAAAGTTACTCTTGTTCGCCACGAAGACGAGGAGAAGTTCAAGCCTGACTTGCTATCCACATTCACGATCACAATATAATCTACGACGTTCAGATCACGGTTAGCTAACACGGGAAGCTAACTCAAGCCTCGACATTGCTGGGAACAAAAAAAAAGCAGTGTTCAAACAGGAGAAATTCATCACCACCAAAGAAGCGCTGGCCCCAAAAAATATTTGTGTTTTCGCCACTCATCATCGGATCCATCGGAGGAAGTAGGTTAAATATCGGAATTTCAGCTAACAAAGTTTAATGATTTACTAATGCCTTAGTAAATTTAATATTCGAGGGCATTACATATTTTGCCACGCAAATTTGCTTGCATATTTAACACGTTTTGGTCTAGTTGCATGCTACTAAGAACGAAAAAAAAAACGTTTGATGAGTTGATGATGCAATTGTATGTTCGAGAATAATTCTACAACATAGAGCGTTACTCCCGCACGTTACTCTAAATTGTTCGAAATATACGCTCGAGTAACGCTCCGAACGTTCTACGAAATTCAAATAAAAACTTCTCTCGACATGCGCAGTGTAACTTATGCAAGTGCAATCACTAGATTTCACTAGATTCATCTTGTCAAAAACAATAGGAATATGAATATAAAATAAGTTTAGGCTTAAAGCGCGTCGTCCAAAAGCTATTAGGCAAGTGACGTCACAAATATGCATTCCGACCAGGGCGACGCATTCACTCGAGTGCGGTTTTCGAAAGCACCTCTGCTCATAAAATATTTGATAAAATTAACCTTAGACTGCGAAATACTCATGAACTTGCACAGAAGAAGCGTATTCGTGACGCGCACAGAAGAAGCGTATTCAAGTCAAAAACCAAATGCTGGCGCGAGATTGATAAAAAAAGCATTATGTGGAGCTTGTAAAGTTTGCAGAACTTTGTACAAAGCCGCTATAAAATCAATTATTCCAGAGTGGAGCGCAGAAATTTATTTTGTTTTTGCAGATAATTCAAAGTTGCAGTTGCACCACAAGAGATGAGAACACCATGATAATAAACATCTCAAGAAGATGTTTGAGCGATAGTTAGGCATCAAAGTATCAATGAATCAGAAACTCTGCGAGCCAGTACCTATGGAAATTCATCGTTTTGCCGGAACAAGGAAAAAGGCAGTTAAACCTGTAGAACTAATGTCGACCAATGAATGTGGACCTTTTAATGAATTATTTAAGAAGAACCAATATTTGGTTGTAATTAAAGATACAGTTTGTGCTAAAAAAAATGGCGATCACCTCATTAATTGTTGGATCTAGTTCAGGCAATCGTATTGTATGGCTATGTTATACAAGGACTGGACATTATGTTTGGATACAGTGATACTTTGTTGGTTTGATGACGTATACAAAAATACTGTTGAGTCAGTTTCCCATGTACTATCACGTATAAACGTCCTTCGTGAAAATTATAGGAAAAAACGAATACGTCAGAGAGAACAAACTCGAAGTCGAGTTCACTTTCTTTTTTTGATCAAATAATGAGTAAGCTTAACGATTTTGTGTCAAGCTCATTCTAATTAATAATTTATTTTCAGAATTGTTTCAAATGTTACCACTAGTATTCAAATTTCTCAAATAGTGTACAGGCCCATTCACCAGGTCCATGCACCCGACCTTCCTTCTGAAGACGAGGTTTGTGTTTCCTAATAATTGTTTTTGTTGTGATTTAAGTTTTCGCGATTGATTCTGACCGTAGGCAACCAACAGTGTCTGCGCATGAAGGCATAAAAGGCGTGCGTGCGGCGGAAGTGCCTGGGGGGCGCTCTCTATTGAACTCTCTATGTTATATACTGCATTCTTTACTGTGTGTCGTTAAACTTTTTTTTTGTCTTACATGTTTTATATAGAATAAACGTAGTTAGTTAACTGCAACCAGTATTGTCTTATTTCGTTCGGCCACCTCAGTAGATTTCACTAAAACCTCAATAGGTTATGGGCCCAGGCACGCAATCTGTGCGGAAATCTATCTGAAAGAAGATAATTACTGTGTGCGAAATCGCCATTTTGTTCTTAACTCGTGCGGGACTATAGAACAAAGGAAAAAAATGAACAACGAGTTCTCAACGCAAAATTTGACTAAATTCAATGGCACAAATTTCCAATCGTGGAAATTCCAAATGATTGCAATATTCGTTGCATATGGGTTGGAAGAGAGAAATAACAGCGACGACTGAAATAGAAGACAGGAAAAAATGGACGAAAGAAAACGGGAAAGCGATGTTTCTCATTTCATCAGCGATTGAGGTCATTCAACTAGAAAGTTTAGTGACGTGTACAACGGCATCGAAAATGTGGGAAGAACTAACGGGAAGAAAGAGTATTCACGAGCAAAAATCGGCATCCAACGAGCTACTCGTGCTGCAAAAATTCCACGAGTACAGAATGAAAACAAACGATTCTGTAGTCCAACACGTAGCACACGTACAGAATATGGCAACCCAACTTCGAGATGTAGGTGAAAGTGTGTCTGAACAAGCCGAGATGGCGAAAATTCTGGGAAGCCTACCTTCAAAATACAATGCGCTTCAAACAGCCTGGTACAGCGTCAGTGAAGCCGACCAAACCATAAACAGCCTGCTTGAACGTCTTATAAAGAAAGAAACACGTCAGAAAGGAGACGACAACACAAGTGCATTAGCCGCGATGACTGTGTATAAGAATCGGAACTATTTTGGGACAACGGGTAATGCAAGTGGAAGTGCAAACAGAAAAAGCAATTTAGAGTGTGTCTATTGCAAGAAGAAGGGCTATTTCGCCCGTGAGTGCCGAAAGAAAATAAAAGACAGATGCATGACTGAATCAAGTGACTGCGCGTTGTGGCTTTTGGCAGTGACGAGGCCAAGTGGCTTTTGGCAGTTGACATTAACGAAGTGTGGATCACCGACAGTGGCGCATCACGACACATCACCTACCGACGCGATTGGTTTTGCGATTTCCGAGCAAGCGAGGGTGAAACGATCTCTCTTGGGGACAATGAAGTGTGCGAGGTCGTAGGATCGGGCACAATCAACATCATTAAACACGCAAACGGTGAGTGGCACAAAGCAAAAATCGAAAATGTACTGTATGTTCCAAAGGTCCGCAAGAACTGGTTTTCGGTCGGAATGTGTACGTCAAGAGGATATGAATTCAACTTCAAAGGATCACACGTTACGTTCAAACGATGTGGACATATTATGGCCGAAGGAATCAAACAGGAAAACGAAATCTATCGAATGTTTTTCGCCCCGATAAATTAATTAACAACCGGGAGAGATGGTACACTCAGACGTGTGCGGCCCTATGTCAACCGAATCACCAGGCGGTGCAAGGTTCTTTGTAAGCTTCAAGGATGAAGCCTTCGGATTCAGGTGCGTATATTTTATAAAACATAAATCTGATGTGGTTGATCGTTTTAAAGAATACGAGAAGATGGTTGCGAACAAATTCGGTCGGTTTATGAAGATTATTCGCTCGGACAATGGTAGAGAGTACTGCAATCTCGAAATGAAGCAATATGTCGAATCAAGGGGAATCATAATGGAAAACACTGCACTGTACACACCTCAGCAAAATGGAAAATCCGAACGCGACAACCGGACGATAGTCGAGAGTGCCAGGAAGATGATTCATGCCAAAGGACTACCTCTGTCATTGTGGGCCGAAGCAGTAAACACATCCGTGTATCTATTAAATCGCACTGTGTTCAGTACAGGAAATGGGAAAACACCGTATGAAATTTGGATGGGAAAAATCCCGAACGTTTCGCATGTAAAAGTTTTTGGGTCAGATGCATACATGCACATAGACAAGCAATTCCGAAAAAAAATCGAAGCAAAAGCGAAGAAACTGATATTGGTAGGATACCAAGAAGAATCCAGCAACTATCGGCACTTACATAACAAATATCTGTTTCGAGAGACGTCAGTTTCATAGAAAGAACACACCAAAAGGCAATGGTAGAAGAAGCTGTAGCAGATATATCCTTTAACGAAAGCGACGAGGATCTTGAAGAAAACCTACCTGAAAATGAAGAACAACAAACACAACGACAACATCGAAGAAGCAAATCCAGGGGAAGTCGAGCGTCTACAAATTGTCGGTCACCAGCCAGTCCAGAGACAGCTTAGGAACAGAAGCCTGATACAAAAGCCAGCCAGGTATGTAGCCGACATTGCTATCTTTAATCCTCCTGTCACGTTCCAGGAAGCAATTAGTGGGCCAGAAGCCGAAAAATAGACAAAAGCTATCAATGAAGAACTCGAGGCTCACCAAAAGAACAAAACTTTGACACTTGTCCCCAGGAAGCAAAATCACAAGCCAATCGATTCGAAGTGGGTGTTCAAAATGCAACAAAACACATTTGGTGAAGTATGCCGATACAAAGCTCGGCTTTGTGCTAGAGGATTCCAGCAAAAACCCGGCATCGACTTCATAGAGACGTTTTCTCCGGTGGTTCGCTACGACTCGTTGCGAGTTTTCCTGGCAATCGTTGCCAACGACGATCTGGAACTGACACAGTTCGACATACAAACGGCATTCTTATACGGTGAATACCGCCAGAAATATATATGGAGGTACCAGAAGGACTATTTATCAAAGAAGAAAATAACGACGTTGTTTGTAAACTCGGAAAATCATTATATGGGCTGAAACAAGCACCCAGATACTGGAATGCAAAATTCCGTGAATTTTTGAACCAATTCAATTTCTACGAATCTGAGGCAGACAAGTGTATGTTCCGAGGGAATGTTAAAGAAAAAGATGTGTACCTCTCACTATTTGTGGACGACGGACTAGTTGCAGCAAAATCGCATGAAACTCTTGATGCAGTCATCAGCCTACTGCGGAGTTCGTTCGAAATTACACTTGTTAATGCACATTTATTTGTAAGACTACAAATAGAAAGAGACCGAAAGAACAAATCGATATTTCTACACCAGGAAGCCTACACAACGCGACTGATAGAAAAATTTCGTATGGGTGAGGCCAACACAACAAGCGTACCAGCCGATCCTCAAACTATTCTAACACCAAGCCATCAGCATGAAGAGACCGTATCAACAACACCATACCGAGAAGCAGTCGGTTCTCTGATGTTCTTGACAGTAGTATATCGACCCGACATTTCATATGCGGTGAACTCTGTCAGCAAATATCTAAACAACCACAACGTAAGCCATTGGTCAGCAGTCAAGAAAATCTTCCGATATCTGATTGGAACAATTGACTTCGGGATCGAGTTCAGAAGCGGTGGGAGTGTCTCAAAGTTAACCGGTTTCTCAGACGCCGATTTCGCCGGGGACGTGAAATCCAGAAGATCTACGACAAGATACATCTTCAGTTTTTCAAATGGTCCAGTATCGTGGTCAACCCAACGACAAAAACTAGTGACTCTCAGCACGACAGAGGCCGAATATGTAGCCGCTGCATCAGCTGCAAAAGAAGCCATATGGTTGCGCAAACTATTCAGCGAATTAAAACATCCACAAGAAGACGCCACGATGATTTTCATTGACAATCAAAGCGCAATACGATTGATCACAAACGCGAAATTCCACAAGAGGACGAAACATATTGCTATAAGATATCATTACATAAGAGAGAAGGTCGAAGAAGAAGAAATTGCAGTGCAATATGTGTCATCCAACATGCAACATGCTGACATTTTCACAAAGGCTCTACCAGCGGGACAATTTAATCATCTACGAACCAGTTTGGGACTCATAAGTCGAAGTCAACGCTCAAACGGTGGGAGTGTTGTGATTTAAGTTTTCGCGATTGACTCTGACCGTAGGCAACCGACAGTGTCTGCGCATGAGGGCATAAAAGGCGTACGTGTGGCGGAAGTGTATGGAGGAGCTCTCTCTATTGAACTCTATGTTATATACTGCATTTTTACTGTCTGTCGTTAACCATTTTTTTTTGTCTTACATGTATTATATAGAATAAACGTAGTTAGTTAAGTGCAACAAGTATTGTCTTATTTTGTTCGGCCACCTCAGTAGATTTCATTAAAACCTCAATAGTTTTGATCATTTTAAATCATAAAACTTAGTTATACAGCAGATAGTGGATAATGAAGAAACTGTCAACTTTGACGGCTTACCATCATCATTAAATTACCCTCCAACACCTAATAGAGATAAACCCTAAATAAACAAAAACGAAAATCAAAATTACAAATTCAAGTGATGTTGGTCCATTGATGTCCTGGATGAACAACTAGCAGAAAGCACAGAAGAATTACTTAAAGGAATTGTGAAGTTAAAGCAAGTTCCTATTCTTCAAGTGGACAGTTCTGCACCAGTAAGATTAGCTTAAAATTCTGAATTTCATCGTAGAATAAAACACATTGCAATCAAGTTTTTTTTTTAATTCAACGACAAGTTTCGACTGAAGAATAGAGTGCGGATATTATGACAAAGAAATTACCTTGCACGCGGTTGAAGATTTTGCGTGATCACATAGGATTTTATTAAAGAAGATGGGGCCTTTGCCCCTAAGCAAGAGATGTCTCCACGACCTAAAACGCGCCTTCGATATCTGTCTAAAATATAAATAATCTACAAAAATCTATATTTGAACTTTAAAACCTGAATGTTCTGTCTACGATCTCTAGCATTTTTTTATTTTATTTATATGTAAAAATAATGAGAAGTTGGGGTTTATATTTTGACCATATTTCAATATTTTTTATATCATATACAAATTCTTTTTATCACAAATCCTAGCATATACTGCCACTATTAAAATGCACCAAAACATGACAAGTCACAAAGTGTTTAATTTAATTTTTTTTTTTTTTTTTCAATAAAATTGGATAATAGTTATTTGTATATCTAGGCTGCGAAATGACTGTTTAACGTCCGAGAGATATGTTTTTTAGCCGAGGCTAAAAAATCTGGAGGACGTTAAACACATTTCGCAGACGAGATATACACAACATTTTTTGTGCAACCGCATTACAAATATTAATAAATACGCAATAAATTTTTGGTAATTATGGTGTTTGGTTTTTTTATCGTATAATCTAGTTCCATAGTATGTTTTCGTAACTATGGAAACGGATCGGGAAAGAGAAAACGTAACTTGATTTTGAACAAACAAATGTTGCAATTACGTCATTTAAAAGTAAAATGGAGAGCGATAGTGATGTTTCTTGTACTCCTCCAGAATTAAAAGATATTGCAGCTTCTGCAATTAAAAATTTAGTGCCGGAGAAGTCTAAGAGACAATACCAAAAAACTTATGATGCATTTAATGGATGGTGCCTAAATAAAAATGTGAAGGTGTCAGAAAACATAATTATTTTGCAGGACGCGAAATGACAGATGCAGTACGCGAAAAATTTTGGCGTCCGCTTCTAATGACAGCGGACACGAAATCGAATTTCGCGGTCGCTATGGAGTCTGTAATTACTAACATTTTAGAACGGTTGCACAAAAAAGATATTTAAATTCTCAATGGGACGCAAAGTTTGATATTACGTGTAAAGTACTCCAGTCGACAAAACGTTTAAAAAGGCTTCATTATGATAGGTGGAAGGAATTTTTTTGTAATCGCTAGAGTAAACTGTTAAAAATTTAAAACCAAAATGTGCTCCATGTGGATCTTCAGAAGGTTTGTTATAAAAATTACGCCGATGCAAGAATAAGTGCCGCATTCATTCACAAAATATCATATACAGGGTGATTCAGAACAGGTGGAGGACCCGTAAACTGGAGATTCCGGACAACATTCTAAGACCAACAGTGTTAGAAAAAAAAGTCAGGGTATGATAGTGCTCAAGTTATGGACCATTGAAGTTGACCAATCACAACGCAGAATTTCAAATTGACCATTTTTTTTAAATCTAGGTTGTTGCGAACAAACTTTTTCAACTTATTTGGTCCACTATATTCTAAATGATTCTGATAAATGTCAGTTTGACACTTTTTAATTACACTGATTTTGTTGCAATTCATCACGTAAAATGTATTCAAATGAAGAGTATTTCGAAATGTTATGAAAATGTTATGTTATGTTATTTCTTGCCGCCGCAATTGCATTTTGTCCACATTCGCCGTACTTCAATAACATTTCGAAATACTCTTCATTTGAATACATTTTACGTGATGAATTGCAACAAAATCAGTGTAATTAAAAAGTGTCAAACTGACATCAGAATCATTTAGAATATAGTGGACCAAATAAGTTGAAAAAGTTTGTTCGCAACAACCTAGATTTAAAAAAAATGGTCAATTTGAAATTCTGCGTTGTGATTGGTCAACTTCAATGGTCCATAACTTGAGCACTATCATACCCTGACATTTTTTTCTAACACTGTTGGTCTTAGAATGTTGTCCGGAATCTCCAGTTTACGGGTCCTCCACCTGTTCTGAATCACCCTGTAGATTGCGGAAAATTTTTGTATAGTGGGCAATGTAAAACTGGAACTAGACAAGACAACCTTGACCCGGACATAGATAACATTTGTTCATACCTTGCCAAGAATTCTGATGATTGTCAATTTAAAATGTCGCAGCTGCTGAACCAAATTAGTATAGATGTACGACGATGCTATTGTCACTTTAGAGAAGGTATCACGAGACCCAATAGGTTGCTTCCGAAATACTGGTCACAAAGTTTTAACGCAATCTTGCTATGAAAACCAACATGTAGATCCTCAACAAGAAAGATTAAGAGTTGTACGAGACGCTGCTGCAATCCTTCTAGAGGACATTCGTTCACAAGTTTATGTTCACACAGATAAAATCACGATCTTTTCGACCTCGTTCTTTTTTCCCCATTACAAATTGGAGTGGGAGCTTTTCAGTTTCAAAAGTATGGATTGAAGAACCTCACTGAAAATTGGAGTTCTATCACTATCAAGCTTCAGGTATTTTGCGCTCTGAATGACGAACTTTGTCGCATGCATTTTCACAATTTGTGTGTAACAACGCTGATTTCAACGCTGACACCATTGATGGTCGAAATACGTTCCATGCTAGGGGGTATTCAATGTGTATTTCCTCACAATGCTATTGAGCCTGGGCGGAGCATTTCTCGTGATATCCGAAAAAAATCTGCATCAAAAAAGAAAGAGCTGGGTTTGGTGCCACTGTCCTCTTATCACAAAGCCAAAAACTCTGATAAACATTTAGTGCAAGTGCAAAACTAACTGTGGCGGGGCTTGTGAGTGTCGCAAAGCTGGATTGCTTTGCTCTATAATTTGCTCTAACTGCAGCGGGCAAACTTGTGACAATGTCGTACAAGTTAGAGACTTGATCGACGAAAATTTGGAGGAGAAAGATTAATTAGCCATAAGTTGCCCTAGGATAACTCAAGCGACGCAAAGAAGCAAAAATTGAGGACCATGAAATATTTATGGAAGATATCGATTTGGAAAGTGACTACGTTGTTAACATACCAGGACCATAAAAAAAAAACAAAAACACAACAAAGTAAATGTAAATGATTGTAACTCTACTTCCAGGTTAATGCGGAAAAGAGTTAAATATTTAAAAAAAAATACCAAAATACTTTTTCCCACGACCACATACAAAAATCATAGTTTCCGTACAAGAAACATACGACGAAAGCATGCAATATCATTCGGCCGTGCGATATTATATCGCACCATTAAGCTGTGCATTAAGGCTTCGACCAATAGCGTGCGACTTGGCAGAGGCCTCTGCCAGAAGCCTCTAGGTCCCAGCCAATGAAAAATTTGCATTTACTAGTCGTATTATCCGGGGAAAGCAAAAGGTAGTCAAAAAAATTGAAAATAAAAAAAAAATTAGTCAAAAAAATTGATCCGCCAGCTCCGTTAGTAGAAAAATTTGAGGATAACAATAATATCGAAACGAATAATATCGAATTGTGAAAATATGATTTACAATAATATCGAAACGATTAATGTCGAACTACATCAAACATTATCCAATTTGATGAACAATCACAGTGTTTCGCGTCCTTTATCATTCACCAATTGTAGTATTAATACAATTAACAAAAATTTTGTAACAGAGTAAATGCTTCATTTATATAAGACGATGGATATAGATACTTCGTGATTTATTGTTTCTTGTTTCATGTTATTTGATAAATTTAATGACCATTTTTGTAATTATTTACAAATAAATTGATTAAATATTTATAATATACGTTCATGTATTTCTTTAAATATTTTTTTTAAATTATTGTTTGGTCGTGGGGAAAATAGCGTACATAACTCGCTGGAAAGTGACTTAAAACACTCGTGGGTTACACACTGTAACACACATTTGAGTCATATTCATACGATTACGGTTCAAAAATGTTCATATAATATTTCGTTTGGCACTAAATTGATCTAATAAAAAAGTATCTGCACTTTTTTTAATAGGGCCAACCAGAAGTGAGAAACTTGAAACACTTATGTCTCGACATTTTGGGTTTAAACTTTTAACAGTAGAGGAGAATGTTAAAAGTTAATCGATTACAAAAAAATAGCCAAAGTCTCAAAATCTTTAATGAAAACCTCTGACGACTAAAGTGCCACATAGAATTTCGGGTACAACCAAATAAAGGTCACTTTTACGTGACCTTTTTATAAAATTTATAGTTTCATATAATAACTTTATATTCATCGTAAAAATTTGCGTATTGCCAATTACATTTTTCAGGTACAAAGTTTGCAATCCCAGAGGATTCAATGTCTTTTAACTCGAAAGGCGAATAACTTTTAAAATGACATTAGTGCAAAATTGATTTGTCTAAATTTATGTTGCTATTTCCTTACTTAGCAAAATGGTGGTGTCAAATTATACTCTATTATTATATATTCACTATGAGAAAAGTAGAACGGGATGTAGAAATATTATCCCCTCTTATAAATATAAAAAAAAAAATGTTGTTATTTATCAAACTTACCTTTCTTGTTTGAATCACAGACATGGTTATTCCAAATATTGACATTGCCATAATAGCAGCTGCATAGTAATAATAATTATCGGCAAACCATAGAATGAAACTGAAAACTTGAAAAATATAAAATGGGTTGAGAACTTCCAAAAATAAAAGTGCTGCGATAGAAGTTTCCTGAACCAATATTTTGTTCGAACCATAAATCAACCGTCTAAAGAGTACAACATTTTGAATTAGTAAAATATGTTTTTTATTTTATACACAAAAATTTTACCTCATGAATTGATCGTGAATTGAAAGTCCTTTATTTTGATGTAAAACGTCGCTAGCTACTTCATTATCCAGTCCTTTTAATTTAATGAATTGTTGTTTTTGAATGTCCCAAATATATGTCACTTTTTTACAAGTGAACAAAACCAATCTATAATTAAAAGAAATTCAATAAATAACGATAAATAGAAAAATACATGTTCAATAACTAGAATAAATATTTATTTATTTAAGAAAAAGAAAATAAATAAATATGTTGTTCGAGAATACTAAAATCAATCTGATTGGAGTTATACTCGTATGTTATATACCGAGCGAGCATCAATTATCTAGTTCTCAGAGGGCTTTGAAATAGAAAACGAATGACAGAACTTATATCATTATTTAGGAGGCATCCTCTGAACGTTTGTCAAAACTAATATTTTATAAAATAAAAAATCAAATTAAATTAAAAATAAAAATAACAAATAACAAATAACAAATAATTATAATAATAAATATTTAATTTTTTTATTTTGCAAGTTAAATAACAAACATGTTTGTGAAAAACATACTAATAATAAATGGCAACTCAAATAAACAGCTTCAATATAAAAAAAAATCAGTCATTTTTAACAAGAACAATCAATATTTAATTAGCCCCTCACCAATTGTTACGCACAATTCTACTCTACAACAAAACTTCTTAAAACTTCTTTGAAGTTCTTCGATGGACAATGATGCCACAGAGTATCTTATTCGATGTTTTAATTCTTCTGCATTATTTGGTAGGTTATCCCTATACACAATTTGCTTTAGACATCCCCATAAATAAAAATCTAATATGGTTAAATCGGGGCTTCTGGCGGACCACAATACCGGACCATTCCTTCCAATTCACTGATCTCCAAATTTGACGTTTAACCAGTCAGCAACAATGCGAAATTAATAAGCAGAACAACCGTCCTGCTGAAAAAACATTGTACGTCGCTAATTATCAAGCCCATCGTTATAAGAAAATTTTCTAACATATTGATATATGTGTGATTAGCGTTGCTATCAAAAAAGTATGGACCTATTATCCCGTGATAACCAACGGCACACCATACATTCACTTTGGCAAAATACAGGGTTTTGGGGCTGCCATACGTGAAACTTTAATATTCGGAAATTTCTCATTAAACGCTTCAATAACAGAACGATAACTATGCTCACCCGTACCATAACATTGGATCAAATAAATTTTCTGCTCCAAAATCAGCATTTTGCAAACGTTTACGATAATAAGCTGTTTACGAAAATAAAGCAAACTCGCCTACATGATAACAAAACTTTAAAATTAATTAATCATTCACAAGTCCAAAATCAATAGAAAAATGTACTTTTCTTTACACTCGGTCATGATAATGAAGTTTTAATTACCGACTTGGTGGTTTCAGTACAAGCAAAAAATCTTATTCTTTTAAAGTTTTGGCGTAAAATCAAATACACATTAAATTATAGAGTTTTTCTTGAACTTACTTTTCCATATCCCGGAATTTTCCATTTTCAAAATGTACAGACAAAGTAGGTTCTGGAGTTTTTTCTTCAGCCATCTCAGAATTTAATAAATTTTGATTTCTATACAAATTTGAAACGTCTTCCTGTTTTAAAACTTTTATATCTTTCACGTAATACATTTTATGTTTCTCATTATAAATTTCCTAAAATAAAAATAATGAATAGATTATTTGATTCAAACAGTGTACAATAAAACATATATTGAAATACAAATTGAAAAATGTCTAATGAGCCTATTCAGAAAGCCTTGATCATGTTAGTAATGTTGTAGTGTAAAAAACATTTTCATATTATATTTTTGACCGCTGAACACTTTTGATTAATATATCAATATATAGTTGTATTGGTTTCAAATTATGTATTTACGGTAATCAGAATAGTTTCTGCTTCGCTTATTTTGCATCTAACAGCTGTTGAAAGAAGGTAAAGATGTGGAATCCAATGATAAATTAATCTGAGCAAACCACAAGTCAGAAAAAAACAAACATACGTGATAAAAGTTTTAAATTTGCTTTTTTTGAAGCAACAAATTTCCATTTCATCATCTTCTCCTTTGTTTATATACATTGTAAACTCCAATAGATGGTTTCCTAAAAACCAAAAAAAAAATATTGTAATTTCTCAATTTCAAATTTTTTATTAAAATTAGATATCGAAACGAAAATACATTAAATACATCGCACATAAATAGTTTGACTAATAGTAAAACCCAAGTTAAGCAAGCAATATAGCCATTCATAAAATTAAACAATAACAATTATTTGGTATTGATTAAATTATTATGCAAGTTCAGTAAACATATAGCACAGTCAGAAGCTACCGAATCTACAGAAAAAAAAAATTCTTTCAATGTTGTTGGACCGAGATCTGACTTACTCGTCTTATTTATTAATAGGAAAAATGAGATCACATCGATAGGTGAAAAAAAAGAAGTTAGTAAAGCACGATTTGTCTTTATTATAGCTCCTAGAAACTAGCCAAAGCTACTGAAAAATATAGAAAGACATTGACACGAATATGTACATACTAAAGTGTCAGTTAGTTAGTTGCCACTTTATTTATATGTGAAAATACTTGGACTAAAAAGGGTTTATTAAAAAATTAAATTATTATTATTGATTGGGTTACTAATTATAAGTAATTAATAAAATTAATTATTAATTAATTAATTATTATAATAATTTTTTATTATTATAATTAATTAATTGGGAACGTCGACCGCAATATGAGTCGCAAGATGAAGAGGAAGATCAATCGAAATTCAACGGTACGATCAAGAGAAAGATGAGTCGGAGTATGAAGGACAAAATTCTCCAGAACTGCAACCTCAACCCCCTTGCCATCAACATCGACAACAAGGCTTGAATTTTCGAGGATGGTATCAGACGATCCCTCCGTGCTAATCATCCACGTGGAAGAGGAGCTAAGATATTTTGATCATATTTACATTCATTTTGTTGTAAATAAATTTAATAAATTATTTATGATATAATTATTTTTTAATTAATTAAGATTACAATTCTGAGAAATTTCTTTAGACATGAAAAATTTAGTAGTTAAAGTGAAGTTTGTATTACAGAAAATTAGTTCGATTTTGGATGCGCTTTGATATTTCAACATTTTGTTTCTGTATAAATTGTGAATTTATTAATATGAAAAAGAATAAACAAACTAAACTTTCCAAAAACCGAGTTATTAATCGTAGATTAAAAAAGAATGCGACAATAGGTTTCAGAAACCTGAAGACGTGGATATTGAGGAAAACTTGAGTGTCATTGCAAATCTAATGAGTGCACAACTAGTCGATGATAATGAAACAATAGTAACACCTGATCAACATAGTTCCCTATCATCCACATCAGCCTCAATTCCAATTGCAATATAGATAGGGCAGCTCGATGACACAGTGGATGGCATCCAATATGTCGAGATTACAAGAAGCAAAGACTGTGAATCAACTGTAGGTGCAATTGAGTCAGATCAAAATGATAAAAAACCGCAGGATTTAGGCTATAGGATTGTGGATATGGGATATTTTTAAAACAAATGTTAGGAAGAAACCTCATCCTATAATCTTTATTTTGAAATGTAAAATGTGATCGGTCCTCCAATCAATAATAAAATAATAATAAAATAACATAATTTAATTAATTAATTAATGGTTTGAAAATATCTGCCCTGGAATTTGCTACTGTCGATATGGTTTTGTTAAGAGCACCTTTAGTAAAAGAGAGTACTGATTTAATTTTCAATAAGAAAATAAAAGAACTTAGACTTTTGTTTGAACGTTTAGACCATCTAAGTTCTCATACTGCATATTACCTTTTGAAGCATTGTTTGGCTATACCAAAACTTTTATATTTTTTAAGAACTACTCCTTTAAATGATTTTCAAAATGATATAGAACTTTTTGATAAAGAAATTATTGAAACATTGGAGAAAACAGTTAATGTTAATTTACATCAGAAACAATTGCTTATTGTTCTTTGCCAATTAAAGACGGAGAACTTAGAATTCGAAAAGTCAAAAATATTTATTTGCCAGCGTTTTTATATTCAGTCAATGCCGCGTTAAGTCTAGCTAATTCATGTCTCCCGATAGACTTTCATGTCTCCTCTCCTGGCAAAATTCCAGCACAACCGGCAATTCAAAAAAAATGGGATATTATTAACACTACTAGATTTTGTAAAAATTTAAATTTTGAATCCAAAGTAGAGCGAGCTATATTCTTAGCATCTAAATCTCATGTATCTGGTGTGTGGTTAAACATGTTACCTTGTAAAAATTTGGGAACATGGATGAGTGACAATGTTTTTCGCATATCTATGGGCTTACGTTTAGGATGCAACTTATGGAAACCCCATCGTTGCATCTGTGGCGAAATGGTTGATTGAATTGAAAAGTTATACATGGTCTGTCTTGTTTGAAACGTGCAGGACGTCAGTCTCGTCACAGAGAAATTAACAATATAATACATAAAGCTCTTTCTATGGCAAATACCATAATAAGTACCATCAACATTAGAACCAGCAGGCTTATTTAGACAAGATAGAAAGAGAGTAGATGGTATGACTTTAATTCCATAGTCACATGGAAAGCATCTTGTGTGGGATGCAATATGCTTAGACACACTTGTTCCATCGTACTTATCACAATTTTCAAGAGAGCCTAAAGAAGTAGCTAAAATTGCAGCTAAAAATAAAAAAAAAATATTCGGAAATTATTGATCCTGGATATGAGTTTATTCCGTTTGCAGTAGAAACATTAGGTCCTTGATGCAATGAATCGGAAAATTTTATTAACTGTGTAGGAAACAAAATAGTTAACACCACTGGTGAGACTCGTTCAAAAATGTTCTTAAAACAAAGAATAAGTTTGGCAATTCAACGAGAAAATGCAGCTAGCATTATGGGTACCTTACCATCCACATTGGGTCTACAAAAAGTTTTCTTTTTATAATTTGTTTATAAAAATAATTTTTATTAATATTTATGTTAGTTATTCAATTTTAATGTTTTAAATTAATACTTTTTTAAATATTAATTAATAATTAATTATTGTTGTTGGTACCCTTAACTAAATCAAACTATTTGAAACAAAATTTAAAATTACTAATAAAACTCACTGATTGAATAAATCCTAGCCATAGTAGTGTGTTAAATTTAAAAATAAGAATTAAAAATTGTAGCCTATTACTTCTCTAGTAGAGGAAGTATTGTATTCATGAAAATTTTTTTTTTCCAAATCTCACTTTTTTCTACATTATAGAATGCGTAGATTACGAAAATCATATTCACTAATTTCCGTCTGTCGGTCTGTGCATTTCTTTAAACCACTATATTTCGGAATCTACTGACCCGATTAAAGCAAAATTTGCGTCCTTTTTTTCTACTTGCCCATAGATGATATCGAAGAAAAAAAGTTTATAAAATTCTCAAAGACCTGCGCGTTATAAGCCAAAAACATATAGGCTAAAAATGGCAAAATCGGTAGATCCACTTAATCTTCTAAAGTTGCTGACCGATTTTAACCAAATATTGAACATATGTTTCGTGTATACCCCAAGTGGTGAATGCTTTCAAAAAATGATTTGGACCAAATTTGGTATACATATTAGGGATACATTGAAGAAAATGCTGGTAAAAGATTCATCCCCTAAAAATAAGCCCTACGACCCATTTGCCATTTAAGTTAATTGTTCAAAATCAGTTATTTATTATCAGTTATTTATTATCAGTTATTTCCATCAGTTATTTTAGTAATATTTACATAAAGAGTGAGTAAAAATAATTTTCGACCCTTACCACACACCCCCGCCCCTCCAATATAGAGTTTGAGTCATATGGTTCGGATTTTCTTCATATTCGATTTCTACTATACATTTTAAACATATTTACGAATAATATAATTTAAAATAGTATACGACCCTTATTTTGCAATTTAAACCCTTAACATACCATGTACAGTCAAAATGCTCGGATTTCTTTTAAATTTGGATCCTAGTAGTAATTTAACTTACTTAACTTATCATTATTTAGTTAACTAAATTAAAATTAAAGTCGGACCTACATATTACAATTGTAACCCCTAATGCACCCCTTACAGTTTGATTTGTCAGATTTCTTTTAAATTTGTTTTCTAATAATAAATTGAAATATAATTTAAACTAGTTTAATCAAAAATTTCCTAGAATCCTCAATTCATGTTTTTAATCTCTTCATACACACGTTTCCACTTTATCGCTTAGATTTGTTTCAAATTTGGTTTCTAGTTAAAATTTAAAAAGCCTTTTTAAATAACCCGAAAAATTTGTTTAACAAAAGATGTTTCAAAATTCTAAACATTTTATTAAAACATTTTAACATAGCAACGAGAGAAGTACTGTGGAATCTCATTTCCAGCAAATTTCTTTGAGAATCATCAATTTTGAGATAAAGGGATTCAAAAGTTGCAATTTCCATAATAAGCACGACTCCACCCCATCTGTGAGGCAGTGTATACGCGTGAGGTTTAGTATAGACGCGAAAAGCATGAAACCAAATTTATTTGAACCCTTAATGGTCATATCAATTTAACCCTTAATGGTCATTCCCCCAACCTTTGTATCTGCTCAGCAATATCTATTTTGGGTATATTATCAAGTTCAGGTGGGGCTTGGTAATCAACTGAACCCAGAAGACTGGGGTTGGAAGTTGACAATACATTGGAACCAATGCAGACTTTACTTCCACCTCCGCCGGAAAAACTCCTAAATGCAATTTTTTGCAATTGTAAAAAAAGATGTGATGCAAAATACGGATGCAAAGAAGTTGGATTGTTTTGTTCATCAGCATGTACCAGTTGTCAAGGCCAGTCGTGCTCTAATGTTGAATCGCCATCAGAAGAAGATATCTAAGATATCAGAGAGAAGACATCTGATTCATCGCTGTTAGAATCAAATTCAGCTTTTGGCGAATTAATGTAACCTTACCCCTATTTTTGAGCTAACTTGACTATGTCATTAATAAATCATATGTAAAATTTTAGTTATTACATCAATCCATTAGGAAGATTTTTTTTTTAGTATGAATCACTATTTTATTTTTAGCTCAATTTTTATTAATGTGCGTCAAAAAATTAATGACAAATACTATGGGTCAAAACAATTGAACTACATTTATTTTATTATTGCAGTTTAATTAGAGAAATCTAAGCAGTAGTAACATATACCAATATAATATAATTGAAAACTAAAAAGAGGTTTCGTATATAGCAATAATTCAACAATCAACTATTTTCAAACAATTACAGAATTGATCATAGTATTCTACTGACGGGTAATGTAGACACTAGCCTACGCCTCGTGTTGTAAACTTTATCATTGAGAGCAATAGATATCACTCGGGATATCATTACACACTTGTTGAATGATATAGTTATTTATGTTATAAGGATCGCAATAGTAGTCATTACGGTACCAGTCGTGAAGATTATCAGACGAGGCGCTAGCCAAATCAGTTTCAAAATTAATTAATATTCCAAGCAAGTATTGCACAGCAAGCAAGTGCGTATTTCTTAGCAATTCCCTAGCAACCAGTTAATCGAGTTAATAATCTTTCTACTGTTTCGACACCCGCGGCGGTTTCTAATATTAATTTGTCCAATTGCACTAATTCTACTATTAATGTATATAATAGTCGTTGATTTTTGTATTCTTTTTTAATATATTTTTAATTTTAAGTGATTTGGTTTTTGATTAAAGATTTTGATTGAGTCTCATTGGAGTTGAAGACTCTAATGAAAATCATTAGAGTCCTCTAAATTCATAAGAGTCATGGATCTCAAAATGCATGTCATTTTGACATCAAAATTGATACTCATAATGCTGTCATTGTGACACACTAGCAGATAATAGTTATTTTCTGCTTGCATAAAAGTGCAAGCAGAAAAATTATTTATTTTATGGCGATGAAACGTGGTCGTACTCCAAGTGATCGCACAGCCATCATTGTTGATGCAATAGTGAACCAATCGAAAAATTTGTTATCCCCTGACGGCACCATTGTATCCAAACATAATTCTATTTGTGTGCAAATCGCGATGATCTTAGACAGCAAAATTTCGCCGCAGACATTGTATAGTTACGTAACAAACAATCGGTTTCAAATTGACAAATTGAAAGAATTCCCAAAATGTTGCACAGGAATCATTCGACAATAGTAATGTGAGTGGCAACAGTAGTAGGATTCGGTCACAAAACTCTTCAAGATGTATGACAGAGAATGATGTTGGAATCGCAAGATCCTACAGCATTGAAATTAATAGTCAAGAGTTTCAAGCTTTACTCACGAACAAAAAACGTAAATGTTACAATAAAAGAACTCAAAAGATTACGATTCGAACTTACAAAGGTTTGTGCCCGGCATTTGGGAAGATGTCATCACAGACAAAATAACTGAAGCAACTAAGACTTGGCAACTAAGCCACATTGCCATTATGGTCCAATGTTGTGCAAGCCCAATTGGATATGGACGCCTTCCTGCGTGTAGCTCTTTCTCAGAAGGAAAATTCTATATAATCAAAACCCACCTCTTGAAGGCCAGCACCGCGCCAATGAGACCCGATGTATTTCTGGAGAACCATTTTGACTATGTATGTGACCGTATGAAAATTATCGAGTCAAGAATAAACGATCTTATAAGGTCTACAGCATTAGAGAAAGAGAATCAGAACCCTGTGGAAATAATTAAGACGGAATTAATTGATGACCCTGAATCTTTAATAGTAGAGAGTCACCAGAGCAATAATCTAAGTTCTGATATAGCGTTTGAGATATCTACTGGTAACGATACTGGTATCAATGCGTTGCTTGTTTTAATAATGACAAAGCATTTGGCGGATACAAATGTATGTTGTGAAATGCAGCTGTTCAGAAGTTGTATGGCTGCTCGATAGCGATAGATGAAGATGATGAAGGGTATAGCCAAGAACGAATTTGTTATAAGTGCCGCGAAAAAAAGAGTGCACATATTGTCGCAGCGTCTCGCGAAAAAGAAAATTGGCGAAGTTTAAACGAGAGTCCAGAACTAAATGATATTATTCGAAGAAAAAGAAGAGCTAAATTTCTTGGCAAAAACACCCAGGTTATGAAAGACAAAATTGAATGGGAAAAAAGTCATAAGAAGATAGTCAATCTTAAAAATGGTAGCTACGAGAGTTTATGCCCAGTTAAAGTAGACGGCTAAGACATTTATACAATAACAAGTGCTTTTGATAGCGTCTATCAAATATTGATTGATTTTTTATGCAAAAGGCCGAATTTCGCAAATAATGTAAGTTTGCGAAAAAAAAAACTCTGTGGTTAAATGGTCGATAGATCCGAAATACATGGTCTATCTTGTTCCAAGAGTGTGGGTCGACAGTCTCGTCACCGAGAAATCAACAACTTGATTCAAAAAGCCCTGTCTTTAGCTAACATACCTTCAATATTGGCACCTGTTGGTTTATTTAGACAAGATGGAAAAAGAGTAGATGGTATAACTTTGATTCCATGGTCACATGGTAAACATCTTGTCTGGGATGCAACGTGTTCTGATACCGTTGCACCATCTTATTTAAACATTTCGTCTAAGTCATCTAAAAAAGTAGTTAACGTTGCGGCTGCCAAGAAAAGAAGAAAATATCAAGAAATTATTAAAGCTGGATATGATTTTATCCCATTTGCAGTAGAGACGTTAAGCCCTTGGTGTAATGAAGCTGAATCATTTATAAATCATCTTGGAAAAAAATAATAGATGCCACTGGGGAGAAGAAATCCAAACAATATTTGATTGAAAGAATAAGTTTGGCAATCCAGCGTAGAAATGCGACAAGCATCATGGGAACATTACCAAATACAATTGCTTTAGAATTGTTTGATTAGTTTGATTTTTTTTATGATTTTTTTAGTTTGATTTTTTTTATGTGTTATTTTTGAATTTTATTATGTATTTAATAAAACGACCTAAACAAAAAAAAAGTTTGCACTAATTATTCTTAATAAATCCACCAATGTCTTTATTATTTCATAGGTTAGGATAAACCAAACCGACAATCCAATGAATAAAATGTCATTTGAAGTATTAGATAAAGGTTTAAAGGCAGGTACCTACAAGGCGCGCACCAACACGTTATTTACGTTTATAGGATTTCCTCGTGAATTGCAGCCGGATGAATCGATTTTGTTGAATTGTGAAACGAGCGCAGGATATATTGTACTAACCACGTTTCGCCAACTGCCTAGATTCCGAACTATTTCGACATTTAGCAAATGTTGCAATAACAGAACACTTAATCGTGTCCTACAGACTATTGCAATTCGTGATATTTTAGAACCACAAAAAAAAAATTGAAAAGAGTTTTGAGTTTCGAGGAACAATTGCGACGTCTGAAAGATAAATGTGATGGTTTCAGAACAGAGACAGTAGTTGACATTCGTAATTACGCGAAACACGACTCAAATCTATATTGTCCAACTAGTGTTTTATTTTAGGACCATTGATGATTTTTGAATCTTACGACCATTGATGAAGTGACTGTTGACTGTTTTACAAGGTTCCCTCTGCCAACTTTCTGTTAAGCTAGCAAAAATTCGTGGTTTTTTCAAGACTGATTTAAAAAAACGGCCAATGACTAAGCAAACTTTTCATATCAAGTGACATTTGACTGTTTTAGAAGGTTTGATCGGCCAGCTTTTTGTGAAATTAGCAAACTCTTGTTTTTTCCGAAAACGGCAGGAGCAAAAAGTTTTTAATTATGGCAACTAATTACAACATCATTAGCGGCAGATAACCAAATATATTTTTTGCAATTTGCGATTAAAATGACATCTTTTTAGTTGCCATTTTTGATGTTGAAACAGCCTACTTTTTTTTATTGTTCTAAAAAAAGCGTGAAAAAAAGACTTTTTTTCACTCTTTTTCTACTTTTTTTCACTCTTTTTACTTTTTTTCATTATTTTAAAAATTGCTAAAAACGTGGCCAAAAGTTATAAAACCGCAATGTTTTATTTATTAACAATATTAATTGTACAATTAGTAAGAATATTTAACTAAACAGAAACATATAAGCAACATTTCCATTAAATTTGAGTTAGTAAACACTTCTGTTCGATTTGAATTATGTGAAGGAAGCTGTTTGATTTTTCGTTCCTAGGGGCGATTTCAATTGTTTTATCAATGCTTGCTCTAATTAATAACAAATTAAGCTTGAATCAAGCAACCGATTGTCATCTGATTATTAACTAATATTTAATATTTTTTTATTTTAATTAAAAATTGCAAAAAATAGTGTATACAACACGAGCAAAATAAGTTATTTTTTCATTCTCGTATTGTCCAACTCGGCTGACGCCTCGTTGGACAAATTTACGACTCGTGAAAAAATAACTTACATTTTGCTACTTGTTGTATAAATAACTATTTTTGATTTATAATTATTTTTTTAATAATTTGCGTCCCTTTTTTCTACCTACCCATAGATGATATCGCAGAAAAAAAGTTTAAAAAATTCTCAAAAACCTGCGCGTCATAGGCCAAAAGCATGCTAATAGCCATTTTTAGCATGTTTTTGGCAGTGGATCCGTCAATCGGTGGATCCACTTAATCTTTTAGTTGCGGGGCGATTTTGACCAAATATTGAACATATGTATTGTGTATAGCTCAAGTAGTGATTGCTTTCAAAAAATCTGGAGTTTTTTAAAGGATTGCATTCTTATTAAGGGTTGAAGGGTCAAAAAGTTGTAAAAATACATAATTTGTAACGTGAATACCTGCCAGAAGAAATACTTGCTTTGAATCAAATTTGGAATACATATATCCCTAATATGTATTGAAGAAAATGCTGGTAAAAGTTTCATGCCCTAAAAATAAGCATTTGGGGCCTGTTTGTCCATTCCAAATTTGGATTCCAGTAGAAATTTTAACTAATTTAACTTATCATTATTTAGGTAGTTTAATTGAAACTAGGCTAGGACCTACATTTTACAATTGGAACCCTAATACACCCTCACAGTTTGATTTGTCAGATTTCTTTCAAATTTGTTTTCTATTAACAAATTTAAATATAATTTCAACTAGTTTAATAAAATAGGCTAGAATCCTCAATTCATGTAGTTAACCCTTAACACACCCCTTACACTAATAGTGCTAGAATTTACTTCAAACATTGATATATATTGGTAATTTTAAATATTGCTTCAAATAGTTTCATTAAAATAGAGTACCTACAACACATTTTCCCTTTTTAATACCTTGATACACACGTTTCAACTTTATGGCTTAAATTTGTTTCAAATTTGATTTTTAGTTAAAAATAAAAAGCATTTTCAAATAACCCGATAATTTTTTTTTTCTACAAGAGATGCCTCTAAATTCTATAAATTTGAATAAGAAATTTTAACATAGCAACGAAAGAAGTACTGTGGAATCTCATTTCCACCAATTTTTTTATTATAACGTACTCGTACTATTTCATGCTAATCTTAATAATTTCATGCTAATCTAAAATACTATAGATGAAAGACGAAGAGAACAGAAATTATACGGTTTGTCCCAGTCGTTATTGAACCCAATTGAACTTTTCTGGAATTCTTTCATACGATAGTTAAAAAGCAGCTTCTGAACTGCGTGCACAATATATTAAATTATGTTCGTTTAAATAATCAGACATGTATTATTCCGAATATAGAACAAGTATTTTCGATAACATTGCACTTACAGCAATAAAAGA
This sequence comes from Cryptophagus acutangulus, assembly GCA_963556235.1. Classification (NCBI taxonomy): domain Eukaryota; kingdom Metazoa; phylum Arthropoda; class Insecta; order Coleoptera; family Cryptophagidae; genus Cryptophagus; species Cryptophagus acutangulus. The sequence continues at coordinate 2,132,018 of OY744561.1, forward strand.
CGTACTTCAGCATCTTTGCGATATGTAAACCTCGCGGAGCGATATTATGTCGCAATATTAAAGGTTTAGTTTAATTTTAATGTAAATTTATTTATTAGTTTTTTTTTATTTCATTCTTATATAAAATAAATATTAATTTTTATTTAAACAAATTTAAGTTTCAGATGTGCTAAATTTGGTTTGGGTTAAAGACTGATCGACTTAAATCAGTTAAAGACTGATTAGACAAATCAAAATTGTTTGTTGACAATTTTAAATCTGGTTTCATTATGATATTTTTCAAATATTATGATAGTTCTCAATTTTCACAGATTTTATTTTGAAATTTTCTGTGCTCAAATGTGATTTTGTGCTCAAATTTTTTGTAAAAAATGTCCTTTACTTATTAGTAAAAACGTTGTTTTGGGCTTGATGGTGGTTTTGAAGATTGAATAAAAAAAACCTTTTTACAAACAATATAATTTGACGTATAATCAATATATTTAAATTTTTCTCTCGGTTTGTCCTATCGTAAACCCCGAGGTGAACACACTGTATACAACCGTTAAGAAATTGTCTTAATTCAATTTTTGAATGGGTGCCACACGTTTTTATTTTTTAACCTCTCACGCGGTTAACAAATAAAGTACAAGAATGTTAAAAATAGGCAAAAATAGTATACTTTGCAACAAGAAGTGAAAGTACCGGTTTTCGTGAATGAATATTTTTTTTTAGTTTTTTCGTCACAAAAAAAAATATTTCACTTCGAGTAGCAAATACTGTTCTTTCTACGCGTATATGTATATGAAAATAAATACTATTGGAAACGACTTTGTTTTAGATTAACTATTAATGATTTATTGTTGAATCTGCTGGTTCTTTGATGCTTGGTGGTGTACAAGTATCACTAATTTCCCTTTCGAATTCCATTGTTTGAATTCTTAATTATATTTGAATACTTGAAACAACTCTAACCTCACTTTAAATCAAAAGAAAGTGGCAAGGAAAATTATTAATTTGACATTTTGCATGAGTGCGTTCGAATAGCAAGTGGCTCATAGAAAATTATTTTAGTTATAATACGTTTCAACCTTTGAATTTATAGTTAGTATGGAATGCTAATACACTAGTATAACTTGTAAGGCAAACCAAACAAAGATAGAAAATTGCGTGGGAAGTATACTAGTAGTAATGCGCATGCGCTTACAGTTTAGAACGCCTTTTCCTGAGGCAGTTTCTTATGATTAATATTTCACCAAGTTAGTTTTTTTCCGTTGTTGTGTGACATCACGTGTTATGTAATATTCACGAATCGCAGATTCAAAGCGATTATTATAAATTGTTTAAATTTAATTTAAATTGTCCGGGCGGAATTGGGCGTGACCGGACGGAGAAATTTCTGACGCATGCGCATGTGTTAGTATACTCGTTCAGTCTCTCTTGACTCGGCGTGTCACTGATTGCTTGTCCCACTTATGTATAAAAAGAGTGTATGTTTAATTTGTACACGATTTTTAAAAACTGCACTGCCTATAGGGGACTTTCAACGCAACAAGGATCACTTAAATACGCTTATTTACATTTCCACAAAAGAAAAACATCTATTAACTCCTTCAGATTTACGACTGGGAGACAAAATGAACTAGAAGGCAGCGCAAAAAATGTGTTCAAAATCGGTAAGACAGTTATTATTAAAGTTCGTACCAGAAAGCAAAGGCACTATTACATTTTTAAAAATAAAGGATTTGGTAATTTAGTCTTTCATTTCAAAAGATTTAGCAGTTTCTGAAAGGCTAGAATCTATTTGGTATTGTGTATTTTTTTTAAGAATTTGGTGTTATTGGCTTAAAACTAATAACTACTCAGTCACAAATAATTTTGTATCTCTTAATGCATATTTATGTATTGAGATAAATGCTCATGCATTAGTCAAACTCAATATGTGGTATAGAAACAGATATGTTGAAGAAAATGAAAATACGTCGAGTACGTCTACATTTGATAATAAATCTACATCTAAAGTTATGTTTACACCATGGTTATATACATAGTTCACAATCATGTGAACAAATATTTCGCTCTACTAGGTCACTAACATCGACTTTTTCGACAATTGTCTTTTAGCTTATTAGAAATTGCTCAAAGAATTGACAAAATTCAATTTATTAATAACTGTCTGTCAGATCCTTCCGGGAAATTTGTTTTTCCAAGAGAAAAAGTTAGTGGAAAGTTAGGAAAAACGTCAAGAGAAAATAAGGAAATAAATACTTAAACCACATTACTTAACTGATTTTGAAATAGATAAATGTATAGAGAATGCCTTGTTAAAAGTAAAAAGTACATGTGAAGAACTGAACATTCCATTTTATGATGCCTGGAAAGATATTCACATTCAAAAACACATGAGAAATGTACAAAATATAATAGAAGAGGAAATAGAAGTAGAATCTGAGGACGAAGAAATTGTTGTAATACATGAAGATGTAGATTTTGATTTAGATGGAATAAGTAATGGCAGCAAAATACTGCTTGATTTAAATCCCACATCGGACTTTATCAAAGCAACCAGTACCAATGCTCCATCTGATGTTCCTGAAAATGTGCTAAAAAAAATTTCAACTATAAATTAAACAACTATTCAAATCATGCTCGCGGATCAAATATCAAAACTTGTCAATTTTTAGATGTAATGACCGATAACGGAAAGATATCACTAAAAAAGTCATCACTATGCTGGTTATTTAATAACAATTCCAATAAAATAAGTTCAGATCGATTATTGAGAGTTCAAGCTAACGTTAATAAAGAGGCAGATTTGGAACAACACGTTGAAAAAATGTCATCCTCGGTATCTCCTTCGGTAACATGTAATATTGAGTTTAGTCATGTGTGCAGCCACATTGTTTGTGAAATTGAAAGATATTATGCAGTCTATTATTTTGAAAAATGGTATATAGGTCGCGTAATTGCACACATTGATGAAGCCTCGGACAAATCCGAAGATGCGGCCGAAGAGGAAACAAAATCACAAAGAGTTAAGTTCAAATTTTTAAAAGAAAATATGAACGAATTTGTTTGGCCGAAATCTGATGATATTCAAACAATTGATGAAAAATATGTATTTTTTGGGCCTATTTCTATAGAAGGAAATTATCATATGTAATATAACAAGGGAAAAGATTATTATCGGTAATTTTGAATTTTATACGAAAACTACGTTGCCTAGCAATTTTACGAGTCAAATTGAAGGATCAAAAAACCGAGCGGTACGCGAGGTTTTTTGTCTGCCAATTTGACAAGTAAAATTGCTTTAGGAAACGTAGTTTGAGTGCATTAAAATGCAAAATTACCGATAACAATAATCTTTTCCCGAGTTGTATTTTAAAGATTATTTCGTGACTATACTATTTAACGTTATTAATATTGACTATACTATTTAACGTTATTATTTAACGTTATTTAATCTCTCCAAATCGTCTGTTCGACATTTTTGAGATGACAGATTTGTTCAATAGCTAATATATTGTTTACATATTTTGTTTCATGGATATCTAAATAGGTTAAAAGTAAAATGTACATTACAATTATTATCATCTATATAAAGTAACTATAGCAACGGGAGGTGTTATCGCTGTAATAGGCCCCGTAGAAATGGCAACGGGTTGTTGTCGGACTAATATATAGAAAGCTGTGATTTCAAGTACAGTATTGTGATAGGAATGAAATAATCCATTTAAAATCCCACAAATAATTCGCAAAAAAAAATGTATGATTTATATAAAATGCGTATGCTTATATATAAAATGTCGTAAAAGGTTAATATATTTAGATAAATATTTAATGTTAATTAATGTTTAGTTATTTGTTATTCGTTTTTTGTTCGTTTTTCTCAAAGTTTATCTTTTTATTTAAAATCACTTACATACCAATATGTTCAGTTTATGTTTGTTTAATTTTATTAATAATAAAAATTTATTATTTTCTTAAATCTGTTTTTTTTGAGTTTTTTCTTAATAACGTTTGTGTTGTCAAGTTGCGTTATTTTAAATGTTGAACATCCATCGAACTTTAAGATGTTTTCTAATGTAATTTTAAAAATCTGAAAATTAGATTTAGACAAAGACTCCATGAGACTCCACAAAGACTCGATAAGACTCCACAAAGACCAGGGTTCGAAAGATACATATTAATGATATGTATCACGATATATATCACGATATATATCACGATATATATCACGATATATATCACGATATATATCACGATATATATCAATGATATTTATTGTTGATATATATCATGGATATTTATTATTTACAAATTGTGGAAATTTAGTAATTTACATTGTTGCGCATGTGAATTATTTTGTATTGTCTTTTGCCGGTTGCGTATGTGAATTTTTTCCCTTCCCTTCCTATTCCTACGTTATTTTATTAGTTTTGAACAGGTTCAGACTTGATGGCCCACCGCTAGCGCTACCCATTTTATTCGAATCTGATTGTGATATTATTATTTAATTTAATATTTATTAACTATTAAGTGATATTTTTGCACGATCGTGTAATTTGACAAGCTTACTGATTTTATAATAATCATAGTAGGTTACTTTTACAAAATACCGTGCGGTAAGTTTGCTTACCGCACGGGATGCGGTAAGTTAACGCAATTCAATTTTTTGTTTTTTTACTTCTCTCGTAGAGGAAGTATTGTATTCATGAAAAAAAAAAAATCTCCAAATTTCACTTTTTTCTACATTATAGAATGCGTAGATTACGAATATCATATTCACTAATTTCCGTCTGTCGGTCGGTCTGTGCAATTCTTTAAAACACTATATTTCGGAATCTACCGACCCGATTAAAGCAAAATTTGCGTCCTTTTTTTCTACCTGCCCATAGATGATATCGAAGAAAAAAAGTTTATAAAATTCTCAAAGACCTGCGCGTTATATGCCAAAAACATGCTAAAAATGGCAAAATCGGTAGATCCACTTAATCTTCTAAAGTTGCTGACCGATTTTAACCAAATATTGAACATATGTTTCGTGTATACCCCAAGTGGTAAATGCTCTCAAAAAATCTGGAGTTTATTATAGGGTTGAATTTTTATTAAGGGTTGAAGGGTCAAAAAGTTGTAAAAATGAATAAGTTGTAACGTGAATATCTGCCAGGAGGAATATTTGATTTGGACCAAATTTGGTATACATATTAGGGATACATTGAAGAAAATGCTGGTAAAAGTTTCATTCCCTAAAAATAAGCCCCTACGACCCATTTGCCATTTAAGTTAATTGTTCAAAAATTGCCGGTGTTGTGATTCTTATATGGCAGCATTACCCACACTTTTCCATCAGTTATTTTAGTAATATTTACATAAAGAGTGAGTAAAAATAATTTTCGACCCTTACCACACACCCCCACCCCTCCAATATAGAGTTTGAGTCATATGGTTCGGATTTTCTTCATATTCGATTTCTACCATACATTTTAAACATATTTACGAATAATATAATTTAAAATAGTATGCAACCCTTATTTTGCAATTTCAACCCTTAACATACCATGTACAGTCAAAACGCTCAGATTTCTTTCAAATTTGGATCCTAGTAGTAATTTAACTTACTTAACTTATCATTATTTAGTTAATTAAATTAAAACTAGGGTAGGACCTACATATTACAATTGTAACCCCTAATGCACCCCTTTGATTTGTCAGATTTTGTCAGATTGTATTTAAATTTGTTTTCTAATAATAAATTGAAATATAATTTAAACTAGTTTGATCAAAAATGTCCTAGAATCCTCAATTCATGTTTTTAGCCCTTAACACACCCCTTACACTGATAGTGCTAGGATATACTTCAAACATTGATTTATATTGGTAATTTTAAATCTAGCTTCAAATAGTTTCATTCAATTAGAGTACCTACAACAAATTTTTTACTTTTTAATCTTTTCATACACACGTTTCAACTTTATCGCTTAAATTTGTTTAAAATTTAGTTCCTAGTTAAAATTTAAAAAGCATTTTTAAATAACCCGATAAATGTTTTTCAGTAAAAGATGCTTCAAAATTCTAAAAATTTGAATAACAAATTTTAATATAGCAACGAGAGAAGTACTGTGGAATCTCATTTCCAGCGAATTTTTAATCGATTCAATTCATTGCGTTCTTTAGATTTTTCAGGAATAATTGCCGAACATCCTATGTTCCACGCACTTTCAACATCCGAATCATCACTGTCTCCTATTTCTGATCAGTTAATTAAGAAACTAATTGGAAATTATTAATTCACTTATTAAATGACAGTATTAACCAAACCATATGCTACTTGATAAAAATTAATTTATTACATTTCTAATTTATTAATCAAATAGTAATTTTCTTATGTCCTCGATCGTGCAAAAAACCTAATAAGCATTGCGGTCAGTAAGTGCCCTACCGGTATCGGGCGTATTGGAGATCTCGACTACGTCTCGATCTCCAAACACACCCTCCACCGGTAGTATGCACTTACTGACCTTAATACTTAAATAACTATAGTGATATTAGTGATATTATTGTTATAATGCCAAAGTGTAAAAGCTCTATTTGGTTAAAATTCCACTGTCTACCTTCGCAAAATAGTGGTAAATGGGCTAAATGCAAGACCTGCAAGAAAGAAATGCAAGGCATTCCATCTCGCATGGAAAAACACATTTTGACTTGTAATAAAGATTCTGCAACACCACTGTTACCAACAGATGCAACTAAAGCTGAGTCTCAGCCTTCGACTAGCAATGCAGATTAGATGTTAGAAAATCAAAATAGAAAAGAAATCAAATGATTTTTATATTTATTAAGATTATGTCCAAATCTCACTATTAAAATTTGTTTTAGGGCAACAAAATACATTTGAATCTCTTAAAGTCTTTGATCCTGACAATGAGTTTAAGTTACCAGCAGATGCAGCTGAGTCTAAGCCATCGACTAGCAAAACCCAGAGTTCACTTAAACGAGTCCACGATTCAGATATTATTATTACCACTAAAGAATATTGCAACAAAATAAACATGCAAATCGGCCGATATTTTTATGCCACAAACACACCTTTCAATCATTTAGAACATGCTGAATTTAAACAAATGTGCGCGTTATTACGGCCAGGACATAAATGTCCATCCGCTTACGAAATTGGCAACCCAATTTTAGAAAAAATGCATACAAAAATTATGGCGGAATGTAGAAACAAAATTATGGGTGAATCGGTGTGCATGTCATTGGATGGTTGGAGTAATGTGCATAATGAGCCCATTATATGTTGCAGTATTCTTACTTCAAATGGAGAATCTTTTCTGGTAGATAGTGTGGAAACAGGTGCTGATTCTCACAATGCTTCTAATCTAAAAGATATTGCGCTTAACGCAATTAAACGTGCAGAAGAAAATTTTGAAGTGAAAGTGAAGAGTTTTGTTACGGACAATGCGGCCAATGTTCAAAAAATGCGCAGTAATCTCTCAGATGATCCGGAAGTTTATATTATTGCGTATGGTTGTTCTGCTCATTTTCTTAATTTACTGGCACAAGATTTAGAAATTCCGGTCGCTACCGCTCACATCTTAAAAGTTATAAAGTATTTCAGGAACAAACATGTTCCTAACGCTTTATATAAAGCAGCTAAAGGGAAAAAACTTATTATGCCATTGGAAGTAAGATGGAACACAATGAGTGATGCTGTAAAAACTTATTTGGAAAACCGAGAAATTCTGGTGCAGCTATGCCAAGACAATGAAACGGTTATCGAGAAAAATATTTTAAACATTGTTAATGATGTACAGTGGCGGCCAAAAAAAACGCAACACCTAATATTGCCCTTTGTAAATACGACTTTTTAGCATACTTGATATTAGTCACATATTTGTTGTCAGTGTCAAAATAATTTTATAATAAATTATCACAAAAGACTTAAATCCTTCAAATAAATGCCTCAATTAAACACATTTCAAAAATCCGGAGCCATTGCCAAATTAGAAGACGGTTGGCCATTGCGAGAAGTTGCTGCAGGACAAAAATATATTTTTTGTTTTTAAATATCAATTTTTTTTAATTTTGTTTTTCAATTTTAATATAAAGTAATTTTACAACACTAAAACTTTTAAAATTACGCCTACTATTCGTTTAAAGGTGTTGCGTTTTTTTTGGCCGCCACTGTACAGATAACAAATAATGCTGTGGATTTGTTAAGTCGACTTCAACCAATCTCTATTGCACTTGATAGAATGCAAAGTAATTCCACTACAATAGCTGTGGCTGTAGAGATTTGGAACATGTTGGAATCAGAATTAAGAGACCAACCATTACATGTAAAAAAAACATTTTTATAAAAGAAGGAAGATGGCTTTGCAAGGAGTTCACTTTGCTGCCAATATGTTTGATCACAGATTCCTGGGAAAAAATTTAAATAATATTCAAAAGCAAGAAAGATATAAATTTATTAGTGAAGTAAACGTTGAATTTCTACCACACATAATGGCCTTATCATCATCAGCAGAACCGTTTCCAAAATACATGTTTGGTCCACATTTCCGAAAAGTATCGCCTTCGGTATGGTGGAAATCAATGTCGACTTCAATAAAAAACGATAGCGATTGGCCATTAGAAAAAAATAAATTTTTCGAACTTTGCACTCAGCTATTAACAGCAAGCGCAGCTACAGCTTCTCTTGAGAGACAATTTTCATCATTCGGTTTGATCCAGTCAAAACTATGAAACAGGCTGGGCAATCAAAAAGCCCAAAATTAGTATTTTTGTTTAAATACTTTAACCAGTGTCCAGAAAAAAGAAATACCGACTTGGAGTGGATTTGGAATAACAATGGAAGGCCAGAAACAGAAGAAACTGTCTGGTAGTAGTGACGACGATCTATCTGGTAGTAGTGACGACGACCTACCATTAATTTAAATTTAACAAGTTAAAATAATAATTAAGCTTTTAATTATTAAATATAATAGCAGCAATAGCTAATTTAATAAATATAATTAATAATTATTAATTTGTTATTATTTTATATTTTTATTTTTGTAAAAATCAGATTTTATTTTTTTATAGCAATAGCTAATTTAATAAATATAATTATTAATTTGTTATTATTTTATATTTTTATTTTTGTAGAAATCAGATTTTATTTTTTTATGAATATTCTTTATTTTTTCGTTTTAATAAACATTTTTGACATATAATGACTATTTATTTAATGTATTTATTATTGCAATAATAAATATCCGTAAATATCCAAATATGGATATATATCCGATATATATCCGATATATATCCGATATATATCAAAATTTGGATATTTATATAAATATCATGATATTTTCGAACCCTGACAAAGACTCCACAAGACTCTACAAAGACTCCTTAAGACTCCACAAAGACTTCAGAAACTTTCATGTGTTTATACTAATTTATACCCATTAGTAAAAACACATGAAAGTTTCTGAAGTCGTTGAGGAGTCTCATGGAGTCTTTGTGGAGTCTGTGTAGAGTCTTATGGAGTCTTCGTGGAGTCTCATGGAGTCTTTGTGGAGTCTCGTGGAGTCTTTAAGTAAATGGAGTCTGGTGTACACAGAATTTGTAGGCGGTTAACCCCTCGCATTTAACTGATATAAAAACCTCAAAACAAATAATAATTATTATTAGTGTTAATAAATGCGATTTCGGATAAAATTTAATATGCACCTCGACATTAAAGTCATTTTTCTTTATCACTCATGTGGTTAAAAAATACGACTTTACTGCCTTAATACATGAATAACTATTTTTCTCAAACCGTCAAAAAAGCGCTTTATTTTAATACTAATATCTGCCATTAAAGCAACATTGACACTATTTTCTTTCCTAGGTACTTTTTAAGTAGGTACTTTTTCTCCTACTGTACAAAATGCCTAAAGTCCGTTCCATATAAGTATGCAGTGGTTATAAGTATAGGAGCCAAAATCCGGCTCTGGGATACCTAGGTATTAAAATTGAGCCAGTTTTAAACACAAAATATCGATGGTATTGATGGCGTGGTCAGCATTGCCAGTTGCTTGATTTATGTTGGCAACCTTCTTCTGACTAACTTAACCTCGAACTTAACTTTATACTTATTTGTCTTCTTCGTTTCTGTTTGTCATATTTTCTCATCTGACATATGTCAAGTATGTCTATTTTTATAAGGTTAAATCAGTTATAAAGTTTGGAAAATTGCAGTAAAAACCATATCGCCAATAAAGAAAACCGACAACAACAACAAATAAGTTATAGCTAACGAATTATGATTTTTGTTATTTTGCTTTTAATTTGATCTGTAAGATTAATACATCGCAATATTATTCCATACATATATCTAAATATATTTTTATATTAGCAAATCGAAATGGCCACATAAAATGAATATTGGTCGGATGACAATGTTTCTGTGCCCTCAACAAGCAGCGCTACCAAAAATGTTGAAGGACAAGTTATTCACCATGGGCAGAAACAAATATTGTTTAACGTCTATTAAAAACATCTTGATGAAGATGCACAATATTAAATCAGCTGCCAATAATACTGGAATTTCGAAACGAAAAACATGGGTAATAGTTTCAGAAATAGAGGTTCGCCCCGAAAACACCGATAAAAGAAGAGCATTTTTGACAAGCTTGATGAAACCCAATTAAGTTTTATCAGGCGCACGATCCATTCTTTTTTTGAGAAAATAACCACCAACACTGATTAAAGTGCTTGCAGCTCTAAGAGACACCGAAGCTTTGCCACCCCTTCAAAAAACTAGTTTATGGCGTCTTCTAAAGAAAATGGGATTTAAATATGAAAAACAAGGTAGAAATCCTTTACCTCAAAAAATTATGTCAGAGCGTGCATCTGACATAATTTTATGGCAAAGACGTTATACTAATAATATTAATAATTTTCGTCGGAAAAACAGACCTATTTACTACCTGGACGAAACCTGGGTAAACGCAGGTCATACACCCGCAAAAGTATGGAGGGATAAAACTGTCCTAACAGCCTCACAAGCATTTAACAAAGGCACTTCGGTCGGCCTGAAAGACACTCCGGGTAAACGGGGCCGATTCATTATAACGCACAATGGTAATGAAAATCGGTTTGTTGAAAAGGGGGGGAGGATACTTTTATTGGCTTCAAAAAAAAACTGGCGACTACCACAAAGAAATAAATCATAATACCTTCAAAAAGTAGATGGAATGTATTTTGCCTAAATTGAAGCAAAACGCGGTGATTGTTATGGACAATGCACCGAATCACTCGCTGAAGGTAGAAAAAACGCCAACATGGTGCGAACAAGATATTAGACGCAGCAAAATGTTATGTAAGAGATAATCCGGTAGGGTTTGTGATTGACAAAATGGTCGAAGAAACAGAACGAAAAGTGCTAAGGTTGCCACCGTACCATTGTCAGCTAAACCTTATCAAATTAATTTGGGCACAAATTAAACACCACGTCTCGGCCAATAATTGCACTTTTAAAATGGCCGATTTCAATTTCGTTAGTTACACCAGAAAAGTGGGCTGGCGGCGTTCGCCATGTCGTAGAAGAAGAAGAGACTATATACAAGTTAGAGTTGATACTACTTATATTTATTACTATGTAGTAAATATTACAAAACCAGTAAGAATTATTCCAGTTTCAAAATAATAAATAATCCTTTTTCTAACAATAATTCGTTTCTATACCTATAATCCTTCAACAAATATATTTTTTTAATAATAACAGCGAATTGGATTGTTAAATTCATCTGAGGCAGGGCGCATTAAGCGGAAAATGTAAATTATTTGATTCAATATTGGGGTCTATGGGCTCAGCTCCTAATTTGAGAAAAAAATGCTATCGTTTGCAGGACATATAAAAAATGCTAATAAAAAAATTTTGCAATTTTTTTTTTATTTAAATTAAGCCTAAAAAAAGAGTAAAGATGGAGTGACGGGAAAATGTTTTTTGAAATTAATGACGTAGTTTTTTAATATTTAATTCACGGTATAAACACTAGATGGAACTAATATAATTACTTTCACATGTCACCAAATAAAAAATAACTCGAGTAAATAACTTGGTAGGACAAGCACTTGCAGTATTGTTGCATGTATTAACACAGCATTTTTTTAGTTAAATGGAGCTGACGCTACTCATCGTCTCTGTAATATATATTTTTACACTAGCAGATAATATGAATTAATCTGAAGTTTAATGTATAAGCAAGCATCCGTGAAGCAAGCTACCATGATTTTGAAAAATTATGTAGAAATCAAATTAGTTTTTTACAGATTCCTGTAATTTTGTATATTAACAAACTACGTCACAGAAATGTTATGAATAATTAATGAATCATTTTCAACATTTATTTTTTCAATAAGTATAATCATTTTAAAACAAATTATTACTTAACAAGTATATTATGTACCCCTACTATTACATGAAATTAATATAAACGCATTTCTCGAATGAGGAGCCTACCCCATTCTGTAAGTATTTAATGATTGTCAATATTAAAATACAGAAAACTACTAAAACAGAAAACTATACTTAATTGATGTAATTTTTTCCTTTATAAACCAGGCTCGTTTAGCTCCACCTACCACTTCATACTTACACAGAACGGACTTTAGATACTTTTTAATTTAATGATTTTATATAATAATTGCCTCGGTCGAAGAAAAAAATAGTGTGTTATTCGGTTTAAAGATTTTTGGCTTTCTAAAAATACCATTAAATTAATTTCATGGACAAACATGCTTGATGCAAAAGATTTGGGCTAAGTTAGCATAAGGTCCCTGCGCATTTAAGATGTGTTAAGAAGTGCGTATTTAAGATGTGTTAAGAAAGTATATAAAACAGCGAGTAAAACAGAGTACATAAAACAGTGAAACTCTCACCATACACACTCAGACTCATAATATGGCCAGTACTATCACCCAATAAAAATAAAATTGTAAGACCGCAAACACCCTGTATACAAACGCAGTAATAAATTCGTAAATATTGTTGCAAACCTCTTAAAAGTCCAACCCGCTGTTCTTCAGCTTTTGTAGCACTTTCTTTATTATGTTTAAAACATTCCATCTCAGTTTCTGGTTGTTTAAAAATAATCACTATTTTATTAATGACATTTAATAACTGTCTAAGACATACATTTGCTTTAAAAAATAATTCGAGATAAAAATCCGAGTAAAAATCACTACTTTAAAATTAAAAATTTTCAATATATAATTTTATAAAGCAATTTGAAGTTTCATATATTTTATTACGCACAGTTTCGCACTAATAACCTTTTTTTAATTTTACTCTCACAATCGACACTTTTTTTACATTCCTCGCACTTTCTTCCTTTTTCTTTCTCAGAGTTTCGCTACTCTCTAATCCAGGAGAGACTTTTTACATTCATTTATCTAAAATAAAAAATCCAAAAAATATAGTAATTATTCCTAAAACATGAAACATCATAATTCATAATATTCAAATTTATTATCAACTGTAATACAATAAGTGAGTATGATTTTATCGATCATCATTGTTTTGCACAAAAACTTGGTTGATAGGCAATGCCACAAAAATAAACTACATAGAGGACGAGTGAGTTTTGTATATCATTTCTTTTGAGTGACAATGTTTCTAGCATCAAGTTTCTGTGAAAAACTGCAATTTTGATCGATTTTAATAATACTCGCAGTTTGTATTTAGAAAGATAATTTCGAGGATAATTTCATAGATAAATTATTAAAATATATTTATGTTATTTATTTATTTTTAATTAGTTTAACATCGATTTCACTGTTTGTTAGACATACTACGAGACATAATACGTTTTATTTATAGAACAATTGGTTGGTTGCTATGAAAGTGAGTGGTTTTTTCACCAATAGTTGTTTTTTCACTTAAAAACGCATATTAATAACTTAAAAATTGGACGAGTTTTACGGTACAGCACCCCCAATGACGAATTTTCAATTTCCAAGGTACAATTCGTTTGTCCATCATTTGCCCACATTTGTCCAATAAATAATTTCATTTGTCCACCCTTAATCAAAAAGTTATTAACAAATTAAAAATTGCACGAGTCGTACGGTACAGCACCCCGAATGACAAAATTTGCAATTTTCAAGGTACATTTCGTTTGACCAGCATTTCCAACTATTTTTTTTTTCATATGTCCGTTCTCAAGTTCTAAAAAAACTGCGCCTTCATCTTCAAAATGAAGTCTTTTTAATTTAAAATCTAAAAGTGATATTTACAGCTAACTGTAAATATCGGTTGGTTTGTAACCGTGATATCATATTATTTGGGAAGCATCTGATTAAAGTATGTGTTCAGATATAATTGTTATAATATACCAGAATGATCAATATTTATTGTTTTACGTACTTTCAGCTGTACATAAAGGCGTCTCAGGTTAAGGTTATTGAAGTATTCGAATTTGCCGTTTCAATACTCAGAATACCTCGAAAGAGTTATGTGGATCCCAAAAATTTGCTTAACGCATTAAAACGAGTCGACATTTTCAATAAGAACAACAAACTCAAACCACGTTCGAGCACAGTTTGGCAAAGAGTATGTGATCTGATTAATTAATAATCAATTGCTCAAATAATTAAATTTCTATGTTAGTAAAAATCGATGGAATTTGAACATAGATTTGAAAAGATATTTTAACATTCCAGTAGTCGATAAATATTCTTCTGAAAGTAGAATTAATATTTCCAAAGATACTCATACTAGTATCTTCCTCGCCGAGGAACTCTTAAGTAGGAAGCGCAACTGTCTCTTAAGTAGGAAGCGCAAGGTCAGCAGACACAACAATATACTTATAAAAAATAAAGGGCTCATTAGGGGTTAATTAAGTACCGTATCAAGAAATTTAGCGCTCTTTCAGATTTTTTAAAAAAGCTTGTGCTGCTAAGTTTTGAAAAAGTTAGCAGCGCATAGAAGATAGTGCCAAAAAAAAACTGGATACAAACAAAATTTTGTCGTCAGAATTAAGGGCTCATTAAGGGCTAATTAAGTACCGTGATAAGAAATTTGGCCCTTTTTCAAATTTAAAAAAAAAATGTTTTGCTAAGTTAAGAAAAAAATAGCAGTTTAAGACCTTCAAGTAAGTTCTCCTTTCCAACTAGATAAGAACTGGATAGGATAGTTGAACTTGAAGGTCAACATGAAAAAACGTGCAAACTTTAAAGCCACCCTAACCCCAATAATTTTTATGGTCTGATGTTTTTGACTATATACCTAACCAAAATCGCGCACGTGCATAGTTTATCGCAACACAGAAAATTAGTCGTCGTGGTCGAATACCGAAAATTGATGCCAGTATCGTTGTCGATATTTTATTGCAGCATAAAGCAGACATTCTACTTCTCAAAGACAAAATTCTATCCAAGACCAATATTGTTTGGAATCGAATTTCGTAAGAACTCGACGGAAAAAAAACTGCTGCAACCTTATACACAATTGTTTGTGATAACCGACACGGTGTACGCGATTTATTAAACGACAGAAAAGTTACGGATAATAAAAACAGTAAACCTTTAACAGTTCAGCAAGAAGGCAACACCAGTGTAAATTCTTCATTGAACTTTTCAAACGATTCCAACAAGGATGATGAGCAATTGAAAAATTATACACTATCTATTAGCCGAGAAAAGTTTAATTCTATTGTCGTTCAAAAAGTTTATAAAGGTCGTCGCGTACAAAGACTGAAACCAGGAGTTTGCCAACAAGAAATTTCGGAAAGATTGTGGAGTCAAAAAAAAAATACGATGTGGCTTTAATTTTAAGTACCATCACCTAAACGATGAGCTTACTACTGGTGTAATTGCAGGTTTGCAACAGGGATTTATTATTATGGGTGTCATAATTTGTCATAATCATTGGTCACACTATTTCTTAGTTCTTATCTCGGTTCTTATTTATAACAAAAGTTTTAACTACTTTGTTTTTTAAAGGAAAGTGTAACTGCGGCACAAAAATTAAAATACGTTTGGATGGTAGTCGTCAAATTGCACTGTGAGCCGAGTTAGGCAAGGAACATGTGGTAAAAGGCCTTTGCGACAGCCATATCGAAGAGAAGTGGCCAAATCGTGTCCTGGCGACCCTGATCCGCCAATTCTGCCAAAAGCATTTGTTCTCAACGTTTTCAAACACGAAGACATCCAGGTCCAGAGTATGGACAGGGATCCTGGGCGTTATAAATTATTTATCTGAACAATTATCAGTAACTCAGATGCTTACAGAAGCGCATGACACTGGAAATATTCAAAATTGGTTTCCCAGTGGATTCGATCAGGAGTGCCACCGCCCAAAGAAACAGTATCTGACTCTCAAAAAGCTTTATTAACGGCAATCGTTCAAACATTTACTGGATAATTGACCATTGAAAAATATTGCGACGCTTTTTTTACGAGCAATTTGCCGGCTTGTTACGCGCGCATTGATAATGCGCACTTTTTTAGTATATACGCTTCAGTTTTAAAAAATAATCACCGATTGACCACACCATTGATTGTTGCTCTCAGTGACACCGAAGGATATTGCAACGATAAAAATACTGAAACGCCACGTAATATCCACAAGAAATATTTGAAAAATCTAATCACCGGGCAAACGATTGGGGAGGAAATGTTAGAGCAAATCGAATTAGAACTCAGAAGCAAAACTGAAGATTTGGATGAATCAAATGATACCATAGAAGATAATTGTTGTAGTGCCTGGGCTGAGAATTTGAAAGAAGAAGTGGCATCTGAAATTAAAGAAGGAATCACTCTAAACGAATATTATTCTGCAAGCTTTGCCAAGCAACTTATGCGTGATATTCGTCATCTACCCATGTGGTCATGCGTTTACCGTGTTAATTTTGGATACGGAAAGATATCATCTTCAAGCGCTTCTGTGGAAAGTGAGTTTAATAAACTCAAAAATGTAATTTTCGTAAAACAACCGGGTAAAATGCGAGTTGACAGATTTATCGAAGAGTACATAAAGAGTACATATGTTGAGCGGCAAAATGAATATCGTTCAGGCCCACGTATTAGATAAAGATAAAGAAGCATTGCTCGAGAACAAGGAAAACATTGATTCGAATGGGATAATGGAGACACATTTTTCTTTAGGCGATGCAAAAACAAATCCGGACCTGTTGAGTGCGGAGCCTGAAATACGTATTAAAAACGAAGAGAATCTGGACTAGAACAACGACAAAGCAAAATGCATGCCAAAAATATCGTGTTCAGCTTGCGAAAATGGACATGATCCAACGGGTGCGCATTTATGCGTCGTTTGCAAAAAAGCAGTGCATCTTTTTTATTCTTGCTCTTTGCCCGTCCCTGGTACTGATGAAGATCATAGAGAACAGCAATTGTGCTTAGCATGCAATGAACCAGATGCCATTACAAACATTTTGGTTTGCCGAGTGTATGAAAATTGGAAAGGACTCATAATCAAAAATAAAAAACAGAAGTAGAGCCAGCAAATATTTAAATAACGAAAGTTATTTATTTAATGGAAATGTGCAATGTCCGATTATGAAAAATGGATATAAAAGACCACGCGCTGTGACACAAAACGGACACACTCGAATTGTTGTGTCCCTTTGACTCAATTTTTCAAATTATTTTGCTTTGTCTGGCGGAAAATCCACGTGTGTGACGGCAGCACCCCCACTTTTATATTTTTAAAAAAAATTATGTCATTTGTTTGCCCAAGTTATGCCCAGTTTTGCCCAACCTTTAACTTTTTTTGCCCACCCCCCTAAAAAAAGTTATTGCAAAAATAAAATTTCTATGAACAAATTTTACCCCCACTTTCATATTTTTTAAAAAAAATTTACTTCATTTGTTTGCCCAACATATGCCGAGTTTTCCCCAACCTTTAACTTTTTTTGCCCACCCCCGTAAAAAAAGTTATTGCAAAAATAAAATAGAAAATGCTACAGAACACAGACACAGAATAATAATAATAATACAGAAGTTCGTGCGCATGATCGTCACTGAGATACTCAGCACGAGTTTGATCCTTATAATGCATGTCAATAAGACTATCTCTTAAAATTGTAACGCCTGGACATTCTTGTGCTTGCTCGTGCTTGTACAAAATATCATGCATAGAAATTTTATTTTTGCAATAACTTTTGTTAGAGGGGTGGGCAAAAAAAGTTAAAGGTTGGGCAAAACTGAGCATAAGTTGGGCAAACAAATGACGTCAAAATTTTATTAAAAATATGAAAGTGGGGGTAAAATTTGCTTATAGAAATTTTATTTTTGCAATAACTTTTTTTAGGAAGGTGGGCAAAAAAAGTTAAAGGTTGGGCCAAACTGGGCATAACTTGGGCAAACAAATAACATATTTTTTTTAAAAAAATATAAAAGTCGGGGTGCTGCCGTCACACACGCGGAAAATCCTCATATAAGCAACAATATTGAGTTAATGCAAAATTCGTTTATGAAGATGGTGTCAGCTGCGCTCGAGAAAGGTTTAGTTGGCTAACATGCCTATAAATTGAGAACCAATTTAATATTTGAGCGTCTGGGAAAAGAAACATTCAGAATTGAAACCACTAATAATTGCACAAAACTTAATTGTGCAACGAGCATGCCATATGCAGTTCTGAGTATTTTTGCCAAAATTCCAAGTTGTAAAGAATTATCAAAATGTATTAATGGGTGAACCAATCTCGAAAAAAACCGAGTAGCAATTTCCCTGACGTTCGATGATCTCTTTAGTGATAATTTTAATAAAATAATGATGGACAAAATAACATTGCCACAATGTCCATGTGATTCTTGCAAGTCTCCAATAATAACTAACTTGATTACGACAGATAAAAGATCGATTTTCATTTCTATTTCTATGCATTTTTTTCATTCTAAAAATTAAGCTAACTCAACCTAACGCTATCCGACAATGTCCAAAAAACGCCTAACCTAAACGCATTAATAACCTAACTCTTCTAACCTAACACGCTTAATCTATAAAACAGAAGAAGAGCTAACTCAATCTATCTTCAATCTTCATAGACCATTATTTTGCTTTGTATTTTATAGGAATAGCCCTTTATTTTATATAAGTTTATTGTTGTGTCTGCTGACCTTGCGCTTCCTACTTAAGAGACGTGAACTAATCTCAGTCCGGTTGAATCGTTGGTCGAATTGAAGTATACGGAAACGTACGCGGGGTACATGAAGAAAATATGCAAAGACCCCTTTTATTTATTCTTTTATTGGTCGCCAATGCAAATTCTTTTGGATCAAGATTTGATTAAAAAATGCAAAAATATAAAAGTTGACGCAACAAGGACGTTAAATCAATTGGTTAAATCAATTTAAAAAAAAATGGCAAAAAAAAAAATATTTCTTTATCAAGTCCTGGTTAAAGAGAATGACTCGGGAATAACGGAGTTCAGCCAGTATTTCAAATGCTTTCCGAAAATCACGAAGCAAATCTCATTTGCTATTAATTGCGGAAAAATTTGCTTGATGGAGCTCCTACACCTCCAGAATGTAACTGCGATTATTCGATGGCTCTCTTAAATGCAACATCTTTAGGTTTAAACAAACAAACGCTTCAGGTTACATACTTGATTGCTTTCATTTTCTTCACAATATTCCCTTACAACATCCTCTTAAATGTTACATCAGAATTGATATCGCTCACTTGATCAAAATATCGGATCAAAATATAGACTCAAAGAGCTTAAGAACATATATTTAGGTCCAGGTTATGAAGCAATCATAATTCGCCCTTCGAAAAACGAATAATTAGTAAATGGTTACAACCAAAATATTCAAGGATTTCACGAAATCTAAGAAGTCAAGAACAGTTTCTAAAAAAATCATCAAATCAAACGTTGATATGAAACTTTTTAGAACCGCTCGATGAAATAGAAAAGACATTAAAAGAGAATGATAGATTAAGAAATCTTTTAACTGAAAAAGTTAATTTTTAGATTCCGGTAGAATTCAAGTCAGTTCAAAAGATAATATAAGTGTCACCGGACATCTTCTCACTTTACTAAAGACTTCTAATAAAAACTCAAACAGTAAAAAAAGTCAAACAAAAACGTCTTTGCTGATGGTCTGAAGAATTTTTGTTTGTACATACTTATATATTGTTGGAGGAAGACTTTTGTATGAAACCTTGTATTCGAATTTGAAGTATACAATTCCATCAATACCGACCTTTCTTCGAAATATAATAGTGTAAATGTCGAAGAAGGTGTACTTAGATTTGAGCAATTTAATCATTTCTTAAAAGAACAAAACCATAACAACAAAAAAGTTTGCAAAACCCAGAAACTGCTACAAATGGCTCGACAAGTGTTCACGTTGTTATTGATAATGAATTATATAATGCCGTATACTATTCAGATAATTGGTATATTGGCAGAATAATCAAATATTGAAAAACGATAAATTTCCAGTAACATTTTTGAAATCTTTTTGAAAAAATTTGTTTGGCCTAAAATCGACGATACCCAAATTGTTCAAAAACAATATATTTTTTATGGTCCAATAAATATGTTGAACAGCCACCCCATGACAATTTCTGAAACTGACAGAAACAAAATCAGTACTAAGTTCAAGGAATTAAAACGTTCCGAGAAAGCAGAGGGGAAGTGATATTTATTTTTGTGATTTATTTAAGGTTTATTCTAGTTTTTTATTTTTTAGAGCTATATCACGTTTGTTTTTGTCGAGATTTTTACTCATAAGCACAAAAAAAACTTTTTATTTTCATTTAAATAAAAAAAAAATTCATAGTTTTCAAGTGTAATTAATTTCTAGTATGCCTTAATTGTAATTTTACTCTAATAAATGAAACTTCGAGTCAAAATCACTTATAATATATTAACTCGTTGTCTTTGACTTGCAGATGTCAAAGCGAATGTGGCAAATTTCAAGCAAATATGGCAAATGTTGGCAAATATTGGCAAATGTCAAGCAAATTTGGCAAATGTTAAGCAAATTTGGCAAATGTCAAGCAAATTTGGCAAATGTCAAGCAAATGTGGCAAATATTTAGCCAATTTAGCAAATGTCCAATATGGTGTACACAATCTCGCAATTTTCTTTAGTGATTACCCCCTCGCTCAGAACAGTCGATGAAATGTGCATTTTAAACTTTTTGTAATACTGTGTGAAGTTGGCACCCTTAAATTTTATTATTAATTTCTCGCTTAATATTTAGGCCTTTAAAATTTGGAACTTTTTCTTTTCTTTTCAGGAACTGTAGAATTATGTAAAAGGTACTAAGAACAATTTTTATTTTGATTTTTTGCCCACTTTGTATGCCAACTTTACAGATATAAAAATTACTTATTCCGTCTCATTTTTTACACAAAATCCATTCGGATGGTTCCAGAATCGAGGCCCTGGTCGGGGCCTAATTTTGTTAAATCGTGTCGAGAACTGTGGTCGTCTGTGGTTTTTTACAACTGAGTTTACACTCGAGTTTACAAAAAAATACACATATTTTTAAAATTTTAAATTCAATCATTTGTGTGTTGTACTTTCGTCAATCAATTAAAATGCTTCCAGTTTCTGCCAAAGTACGACATTGCGACTTGATTTTGCGGTAATTGCAAATTTCAATTTGATTTCGTTGTGTCTGACGACATACAGAAAAGTTTAAAATAGGTTAATTAACTTATGCTTGAATTCGCCAAAAATTCCAAATATAGATATACAAATAAATATACGCATATATATTACGCAAGAAGCGCAAACCAACTATATTTAATTTTAAGCACTTTTTCGCGAGCTTACTGTTTGTGACCCGAAAAAAGTAAATATTTTCTAATTTCGTTAAAAACTGGGTTAAAAAGGATATACGGTTTCCAGTCACAAACGCTTCGCGAAAAATTGCCAGTCTATTTTTTAGTCCGTCATTTCGAAACTAATAATAAATATTTGGCGACAGGTTCTGCGTAAACTTTAGTGACTCGAGTATTAACAGGAAAATGTAAAAACTTAACGTACTGTAAATCTGAATCCAATCCAATCGAAAAGAAGCTAAAAGACATCAAATAAGCGTCAAATAATCATGATAGTATTTGCGAAATTGAAAGTGTAGACGATGTCAGTCTCCTGGATCGTTTCTCGCTCTATAACCAATACTGTTTGTCACAAAAGCCGATTCTACGTTGTGCATCTTATTTGTACAAATTCCAATAATTTTGTCCAACCAGTTTACTCGTAACAATTCACTATATTTATTCAAAACACTCGTATACATAATAAAATCGATGATTTAACACTTAATTAAAATCTATGAATATTACGAAACGCTCTTCTATTAATATAGTTTAATTGATCACGATTCTTTCTGCGAATTTACGTATTTGCTGAATTACGTTGATTTTACACTTAACCTCACTTTTGGCTTTTTACTACAACTTTCGTTAAACCTTGTTTAAAACAACACATTTACTTAGGACAGTCTTACTAGAGCTTCTAATAAATAAACTAAATATTAAAACCCTATAAATCTTCATTTTCATTATGCAATAATATGTATTTGCTTATTTTTTATGAGAGAACCGCAAAGAAAACAATGATTTAAAATCATTCACGCAGTATTTCTCAATTATTGATTCTAATTCAACGATATAGTAATTAATCAGAAATGCCCCACTCGACACTTAATCTCACAAACTGCAGTGACACAGATATACTACAAGTTATGTGTGACCACTTTGTAACTGACACTGCACTGATTGGCGAATTGGCGAATTGCTAGAATATGTTTGACATTTGACAGTTGCGCTCATCCCTTGTTGCATAAGTCGCTTTCCTTTTATGCATATCTCTGATATTTTGCAAATTAATATTTCGTGCAATATTAAATTGAATAGCTTTTAATAAATATTAGCTTGCATTTTTTCAACAAACTAATGCTATAGAATGTTATAATGATGAGCTATTAAAACATAAATTTTACATATATGGGGTTATCTATTATCATATTTCGGCACTATTAGAGCCTGGCTTACATTGCGACAACTTTGCTTGTACTTTTTTCTGAAATACGTAGTAAAGAAATTTACAACCCCATTAAAGTTACAAAAAATAAAGTCATGCAAGGGTATTTAGTGCTATATTGAAATAAAGGTGACCGTTGTTTTTTTGTAAAGATTGTTATCCTTACAACCGTATTGGTTGTAAGGATAAAACTGCTTTTAATGCCCTGGTTCACATTAAATTTTATCCGAAATCGTAATTTCTTTCAAAAATTCATGAAATACATATTTGATGCGTATGTTTGATGCGAAGACAACCAGCAATACATTGGGTTTTATCTAACAATTAGCAAACTAAAATTATTCCTTGATTCAAAACTAAAAAATCATTGAAATAACAAAGAAATTTATATTGAAATTCGTACAATTTTATCATTTGGTATATTAATAGGTAATTAATAATCATAAAATAGTATATTCTGCAACGAGTGCCGAATGAGAATATTCAGCCCGAGTGGAAATTTGTCACACGAGCTAAAGGCGAGTGTTATGGTTCGACGGGGGCTGAATATTCATTCCGACGAGTTTCAGACTATACTTTTTCTAATACTATCGTCAATTAAAATATATAGGCAATTAGTCGCGTTGGGCAATTAGTTCACAGATGTCGCCGCTATAAAATATGTATTAATAAACAAAATTAGTTATAAAATGTCATAAAAAATGTTCTAAATATGAATGATTTAGTTGATTGAATTATAATATTACTAATATCAACAATTAATAAGTTAAGTGAATAATTCATTAATCAAAATACAATATCTTAATGTTGCGTCAACTTCCATGAGATGGCGCCACATGTGGTCATTCTATCACTTGTATAACGATGAATATTCTTGCACTTGTTTCAGAATGAGTACATTCTCAAATTAAAATTAGTTCAAGAATGTTATTATTCTAAAATAGTAGTAGAAAAATTCAATTTCTGTAATCCCTTCTCACATATTTCTATGCCGATTTCAGATAAAATCTATTTTAAAAAACTTTTGACAATTACGTGTTGAAAATGGTTTTGGATGATTTAGTTTGTAATCTAATCTAAAAATTTCTTAAATGTTTTTTGTAGAGCACTTAATACTCGACAAATTTGGTATACATAATTTTACTGCAAATTAAAGAGAACCGAAGATAGAAAGTAAGTATGTTTAAAATGTTTTGTTTTAAACATAGGATATAATAGTCCAACGTCTAGTATATACTAGGAAGGTTGCCTCAAAACTTTTTTTAGGGTGCCGGTTCATTGTTTATATTTCTGTTTCGCTGCATTTTTCGTGTATTTCACAGAAAATTACAGTTTCGGTTCGAAATTACAGTTTCGGTTATTAAAAAATATACTTAGTGTTTTGTTTATATTATTTGTTTTTATTTAAAAATTCATCAAACCTTTGCGTTCGTTATCAATTTATTAAAGTTTAAACAAAACAAAAATATAAATAGTTATGAACAATATTTAATCTTAATATTCAACTACAATTCTTATATTAAATTAATAGCTACTTAACAATTTTATTTTGTATTTTTATTGATGAAGTATCAGATGATATACTGTCATTTTCTGTGAAATACACGAAACATGCAGCGAAACAGAAATGTAAACAATGAACCGGCAGATTCGATGACGCGCAACATGACGGCTCCCCCATTCCTAAAAAAAGTTTTGAGGCAACCTTCCTAGTATATAGACGTTGATAATAGTCCATGGATTTATCAAAGTGACATTTGGAAATTTATTTGTACTATAATTTTCCGTGGTGGATACTATACATACTTGCAAAATTAAAGTTGGCCACGAGTAGTAAAGCATTTCGATAGTTTGTCGTAAGTTCTGAAGCGAAAAAGTTTCGAAAATGAGCAAGTGTTTGATATGCGAAAGAAAAAAAAACTATCAAAATGTGTTAGACGACGCGTGGCCAACTTTAAGTTTGCAAGTCTATATAGTATCCACCACGGAAAATTATAGTACTTTATGCCAAATAAATGTAACATAGCTCACTTCGATAAAAGATTTAATTAGACTCACTGTACTTCAAAACATTTTAAACATACTTAACATCGGTTCTCTTTGATTTATAGTAAAATTATATGTACTAAACTTGTCGATAATTAAGTGCTCTAGCGCTACAAAAAACATTTGATGAATTTTTTGATTAGATTACCAGGTGATGAGTAAATCATCAAAAACCATTTTCAACTCCTAATTGACACGTTTTTATAAAATATCTTTTATCTCGTGATGAGTTATTATCAAAAAATGTTTTAAATATAAGATGTAGAGAATAATTTTTCCTTGTAACAAAAAAAATAGTCTTCCACGATCCATAGAAGCCTATACCACAGTCAGTTTATTCTTCCACAGAAGAATAAACCACAGTCAACCTTATTTCAATATTGCAAAGAAGGCTCATCCCAATGATGTTTACCAATGAACTAAATAAAAGCAGGTGTTATATACAATTGCTTCTCTCGTAGAAGAAAGTATTGTATTCATCAATAATTTTTTTTTTCCAAATTTCACTTTTTTTACTTTATAGAATGCGTAGATTACGAAAATCGTAATGAAAATGAAAAAGTGATTTAAAATAATTTACAGCCCTAACTACACAGCCCCACCCCCAAATATACAGTTTGAGTCATATGGATCAGATTTTTTTCATATTATATTTCTTACTAAATTATTTTTTTTAATAAATTAATAAATTAGATTTCTACTATACATTCATAACAGATTTACGAATAATTTAATTAAAATATTATGTGACCCTTATTTTACAACATCAACCCTTAATATACCATTTACAGTCAAAATGCTGGGATTTCTTTCAAATTTGGATTCCAGAAGTAATTTTAACTTATTATACTGACCATTATTTTCTTCAGATTTCTTCAGTCAGATTTCTTTCAAATTAGTTTTCTAATAATAAATTGATATATAATTTCAACTAGTTTATTCAAAAATAGGCTAGAATCCTTAATTCATGTTTTTAAACCTTAACACACTTCTTACACTAATAGTGCTAGGATTTACTTCAAACTTTGATTTAAATTGGTAATTTTAAATCTTGCTTCAATTAGTTTCATTAATATAGAGTACCTACAACACATTTTTCTTTTTTTTTTATCTCTTCACACACACGTTTCAACTTTATCGCCTAGACTTGTTTCAAATTTGGTTCCTAATTAAATTTACATTAAGTATTTTTAAATAACCCGAAAAAAAAATTCAACAAAAGATGCCTCGAAATTCAAAAAAATTTAATAAAAAATTTGAACATACCAACGAAAGAAGTACTGTGGAATCTCATTTTCAGCGAATTTTTGTAGGTATTTCATAATTTTTATGCTAATCTTACTGGATTATAGCAAAATTAACAAATTAGTAGTCGACCAGATGACAATTGTATATGTCTATCAAGAAAATATACGTTCCACTTTATTTAGGTTCTAACTAATTTGTTGATTTTCCCCTCGATTTTGCCGCTAATTTCGAGGTTGAGAATGTAGCTTTATCGAGTAAAGTTAACAAAGTGGCACCTGTGGCCAAACCTGGAACATCCAATGTTGTGAGTCTCACCTGTCAGATAATGTAGTGCTTTGACAAGTTCGGCATTACTTTACTTTGTTGTTTATTTAAACAGTTTTTTATCATATTTAAGATATGATAAAAATATATTTAATATATTTTTTTTTCTACGTATATATGTGAAAATAGTGTTTTCACCTATGGCATACCCCAAGCGAAAATGCTTCATTTTTCTTCTAGTTGAAAAATGAAAAAGTGCGTTCGTCAAATGAATAATTATTAGATTTGCATAACTTTCTTCTGCAAAATAAAATATATGTTTTAAGTTTATTTACATTATGTATGGTATTAAACCGAATTATATTCAAAATTCTTTTATTTGGCTCACTTGCTATTCGAACGCACCTATGTGAAATGTCAATTTAATAATTTTTCTTGCCACTTTATTTGGAATTAAATTAAAATTAGAGTAATTTCAAATATTCAAATCCAGTTATTAATTCAAACAATGGAATCAGAATGTGAAATTCAAGTTTATTAGATAGTTATTAGATCTAATCTAATAACCTTATGTGAATTTAGTGATATTTGCACACCACCAAGCATCAAAGTAGCAGCATACATATGTGCGTAGAAAAAATATTAGTTGCTACTCGAAGTGAAATACGTTTTTTTTTGTTTGTGAATTTCACTCACGAAAAAAACGGTATTTTTACTTCTTGTTGCAAAATGTACTATTTTCTACGTATATATGTAAAAATCGTGTTTTCACCTACGACATACCCAAGGCGAAAATGCTTCATTTTTCTTCTAGTTGAAAAATGAAAAAGTGCGTTTGAATAAATTATTAGATTTATGTAAGTTTTCGCTCGAAAATTAGGGTCGAAAATTATTTTTACTCACTCTTTATGTAAATATTACTAAAATAACTGATGGAAAAGTGTGGGTAATGCTGCCATATAAGAATCACAACACCGGCAATTTTTGAACAATTAACTTAAATGGCAAATGGGTCGTAGAGGCTTATTTTTAGGGGATGAAACTTTTACCAGCATTTTCTTCAATGTAACCCTAATATGTATACCAAATTTGGTCCAAATCAAATATTCCTCCTGGCAGGTATTCATGTTACAACTTATTCAATTTTACAACTTTTTGACCGTTCAACCCTTAATAAAAATTCAACCCTATAATAAACTTCAGATTTTTTGAAAGCATTCACCACTTGGGGTATACACGAAACATATGGTTAATATTTGGTTGAAATCGGTCAGCAACTTTAGAAGATTAAGTGGATCTACCGATTTTGCCATTTTTAGCATGTTTTTGGCCTATAACGCGCAGGTCTTTGAGAATTTTATAAACTTTTTTTCTTCGATATTATCTATGGGCAGGTAGAAAAAAGGACGCAAATTTTGCTTTAATCGGGTAGGTAGATTCCGAAATATAGTGGTTTAAAGAATTGCACAGACCGACCGACAGACCGACAGACGGAAATTAGTGAATATGATTTTCGTAATCTATGCATCCTATAATGTAGAAAAAAGTGAAATTTGGAGAAATTTTTTTTTTCATGAATACAATACTTCCTCGACGAGAGAAGTAATAAGCAAATAAAGGCAATCATAATTTATTTATCAGCAGCTTCGCGAAGCTCTAGTGGAGTACACACTTTACTTTATTTCGACACTCACGTATTTTACTACTGTCATAGTTGTCAGTTTGATATAAATGCTAATTTCATTGCCTGCTATAATTTATCCAAATTGTAAAATTTAAAATAAATTATTTTCTTTTTTATAATTTGTTGCTTATTACTAAATGATTGTGAATAAAATAGTATACAAACCTCCGTGGAAAGTTTCATTTCTGTCTCGAGAAATAGTTGACCTTGGCGCTTCGCGCCTCGGTCAACTATCTTATCTCTCGACAGAAATAAAACACTTTCCACGTAGGTTTGTAATATACTATTATTCACAATCGTTATTGTAATGTTGTGATTAGCAACGATTTAGAGGTCGGGAAGTTGAACATTACATACCTAGGTTCGTAATACTGTCAAATAATAAATATGATTGTTTGACACTTGCAACAGTAGAATTTACACAAGTATTTAATGTATTTCGCTATTTCCACACTTTTAATTACATTTAAAGATTAATCTAGTCCAACAACACAACAAATTAATGAACTATCGTAAAAAACAACACGCAACACTGTATTTTTGTTTTGAACTGGAGTTTTGACAACTGCAATTTCACTCCAGATTTGCTGATCGAAAAGTGCATTTCCACCACGGTCGACAATGTGTTTTTATTCATACATTTTTAATTATTTTTTTGATAATAAATTGTTCGATTGTGAATAAAATAGTATACATACCTCGGTGGGAATTTCATTACAGCCTCGCGCTTATATCTGACCTCGAGGCTTCGCCTCTCGGTCAGATATTAGCCCTCGGCTGTAATGAATATCATTCCCAACTCGGTTGTAATATACTATTACATATTCAAATCCACTTATCAATTTAAACAATGGAATCAACATGTGAAACTCACGTTTCTTAGATAGTTATTAGAATAGATCTAATCTAATCTAAAAACCTTATGTGAAATTAGTGATACTTGCACACCACCAAGCATCAAAGACGCGGTATACATATATGTGTAGAAAAAATAGTATTTGCTACTCGAAGTGAAATACGTTTTATCCGTTTGTACAAAAACGCGGCTCGTTGAACAAATATTCACTCACAATGAAAAACGGTATTTTCACTTCATGTTGCAAAAAGTACTATTTTATGATTTTCACATGTAATACCATAAGTGCGCAAATTATTTCCAGAAAATTTTTTTAAGCTCACGAATGCATTAGTTGGCGTGGAAATCTGCCCGAGTCGCAGACGAGGGCAGATTTCCTCACGCTAACTAATGCATGAGTGTAAGCGATAAAAAAATTTCGGAATTAATTTTTGTACGAATGGTATTCGGTTTATAAAATATTTAATAAATTATAATGACATTTTACTACTAGATATTTCCATTCTACATCTATCTTAGTTTTTCATCTATCTTACTCGACTTCCACTTCTGCTACCGTTGGAAACCAACAACAAACTACTTACAATCACTGTGTTTTTAATTTTAATTAGTTTTTCTGATATATTTGTTGGATTCATTTAATGTTACCAATTTTTCCAATAAATTAATTTTGACAAGACCTTTCATTGTGACATCGGAAATATTTTAAATATTTTCAAAATATTTCCAAAAAATATTGATGTTGATCAATTGTAACTATAGCAACAAGTTTAAATGCGGCCATTCTATTGGTTGCTTAAATAGTTGTGCGATTTTCACATGTAATACCATAAGTGCACAAATTATTTCCAGAAAATTTTTTTAAGCTCACGAATGCATTAGTTGGCGTGGAAATCTGCCCGAGTCGCAGACGAGGGCAGATTTCCTCACGCTAACTAATGCATGAGTGTAAGCGATAAAAAATTTTCGGAATTAATTTTTGTACGAATGGTATTCGGTAAGAAAATCGCACAACTCTTAATTGATGTTATATTTTATAAAATATTTAATAAATTATAATGACATTTTACTACTAGATATTTCCATTCTACATCTATCTTAGTTTTTCATCTATCTTACTCGACTTCCACTTCTGCTTCCGTTGGAAACCAACAACAAACTACTTACAATCACTGTGTTTTTAATTTTAATTAGTTTTTCTGATATATTTGTTGGATTCATTTAATGTTACCAATTTTTCCAATAAATTAATTTTGACAACACATTTCATTGTGACATCGGAAATATTTTAAATATTTTCAAAATATTTCCAAAAAATATTGATGTTGATCAATTGTAACTATAGCAACAAGCTTAAATGCGGCCATTCTATTGGTTGCTTAAATTGGTTGTGCGATTTTCACTAATATTTGTGTTGATATTATATTTTTTCTCCAACCGTCAAAAAGTGCTTAATTTTAATACTAATATCAGTCATTAAAGTTGACAATTTGTATACTGTAAAAAAATGAATTTGTTGCTAGGCAACATTGATATTTTTTCCTACTGTACAAAATGCCTAGATAATTTTTATTTTAATGATTTTTATAATAATTGGCACGGTTGAAGAAAAAATAGTATGTGTTATTCGGATTAAAAGTACTTTGTTGGATTTGCGATTCTTTGTTGATTTTCATATTTTTTAATTTTCCTTACGTAAGATGTAGTACAACACTAATGTGTTTAGAATAGTTTAAACTACATGTACACTACATGATACATTTCAAATTTTTCAAAAATATTTTGGGTGGTTTAAGTGTACCAGACCCAAATAATTAATTAATTCCTTAAAAAACGAATTATGTGTGGCAGCAATATCTATGACGTAGCAAAATATATAATACATTACAGTTTTGATATATTTTGAACCCCTCGTATATCTGCATATTTTAAACACCTATTTCAAACAAAAAAATTATATTTACGTTATATATTCACAGAAGAACTACATTTTCTAAGAATTTTATCCACCTAGATTTACAAATTGGACCACCGTGCGTCGTCTGTAGCATGCTGCTACTGTTTTGTTACCGGCCTTTATACATATAGTCCTGTCAAAATAGACATTCAAGGTTACATTACTGCGCTGCATTAGTGTGACGTATTTTTGAGTGGAGTAAATCTAACTTCTGGGTAACACAAACAACTAGATCGAAAATCGACTTACGTCAAATGCGTCGATGAATCAAAAATCAAAATAAAAACGTTGAATAATGACATTAAACAAACAATCAATATCAATTGGTTTACTTACCTTATACCAATTTAGCAAGTAAACATCTTTAAACTGAACATAAACCTTTTTAAAACATTAATATGAATGTTCGATGTAGGTTGATACTATTGACACTTCCTATTGACAGTTGTTTGTTTGACTCAATAGTCAGTTTTACAACAACAAAAATTTCCTGGCTACGTCATCACTAATACAGTGTATTCGCAAAAAGCTGAATTTTGTTTTGCCTACTACTTATTAAGCTTACTTTGCTAGTATACAAAGTTCAATAAAACAGGGTTGTACCTTGTTGTCATTTAATAAGTTAATTAATAATTTCCAATTAGTTTCTTAACTAACTGAAATGGGAGACAGTGATAATTCATTGAAAGTGCATGGAACATAGGATGTTCGGCAATTAGTCCTGAAAAATCTAAAAAACGCAATTAATTGAATCGATTAAAATTTTATAAAAGTAACCTACTATGATTATTATAAAATCAGAACATGTCAAATTACACGATCGTGCAAAAAATATGTTAGAAAAACGCACAACTATTTAAACACAACAATATTTAAACACAACCAATAGAATGGCCGCATTTAAGCTTGTTGTTTTAGTTACAATTGATCAACATCAATATTTTTTGGAAATATTTTGAAAATATTTAAAATATTTCCGATGTCACAATGAAAGGTGTTGTCAAAATTAATTTATTGGAAAAATTGGTAACATTAAATGAATCCAACAAATATATCAGAAAAACTAATTAAAATTAAAAACACAGAGTGATTGTAAGTAGTTTGTTGTTGGTTTCCAACGGAAGCAGAAGTGGAAGTCGAGTAAGATAGATGAAAAACTAAGATAGATGTAGAATGGAAATATCTAGTAGTAAAATGTCATTATAATTTATTAAATATTTTATAAAATATAACATCAATTAAGAGTTGTGCGATTTTCTTACCGAATACCATTCGTACAAAAATTAATTCCGAATTTTTTTTATCGCTTACACTCATGCATTAGTTAGCGTGAGGAAATCTGCCCCCGTCTGCGACTCGGGCAGATTTCCACGCCAACTAATGCATTCGTTAGCTTAAAAAAAATGTCTGGAAATAATTTGTGCACTTATGGTATTACATGTGAAAATCGCACCATACTAATTTACGACCAATAGAAACGTTGCATTTGAGTTACCATGGCAATAACAAAATTTTTCGGAAATTTTATCCTACTACACCAAGCAGTAGAAAATTTCAGCGGAAATTATTATGTCAAAACAAATGTCAAAATAAATAATTTAATTAGAACTAAAAAATTAAATAAACTAACAAAATTAATGATTAAAATTAAAAACACAATTGTTTTATTTGGTACCGTATCTTTTTGGTACCGTATTTGTAATATTTGGTACCGTATCTTCCACAGCTTTATCAATTGCATTCAATGACTGTTTTCCGAAGTGCGACATTTTTGACTTTGACAGATTTAGTATTTTGTTTTCAACAATCGTTGCTCATAGATACGCAATTCTATTGCAACTTGATTAAAAAATATCAAAAACTTTTTGAATTCTGATCAATTACTTCTCTCGTAGAGGAAGTATTGTATTCATGAAAAAAAAAATTTCTCCAAATTTCACTTTTTTCTACTTTATTGAATGCGTAGATTACGAAAATCATATTCACTAATTTCCGTCTGTCGGTCTGTCTGTCGGTCTGTCTGTCGGTCTGTCTGTCGGTCTGTCTGTCGGTCTGTCTGTCGGTCTGTCGGTCTGTTCGTTTCTTTAAACCACTATATTTCGGAATCTACTGACCCGATTAAAGCAAAATTTGCGTCCTTTTTTTCTACCTGCCCATTGATTAGGTCAAAGAAAAAAATGTTAGGAAATTCTCAAGGACCTGCGCATTATTGGCCAAAAACATGCCAAAAACAGCAAAATCGGTGCATCCACTTAATCTTCTAAAGTTGCAGACCGATTTTGACCAAATATTGAACATATGTTTCGTGTATACCCCAAGTGGTGAATGCTTTCAAAAAATCTGTAGTTTTTTTAAGGGTTGATTTTTTATTAAGGGTTGAAGGGTCAAAAAGTTGTAAAAATGCATAAGTTGTAACGTAAATACCTGCCAGGAGGAATATTTTATTTGAACCAAATTTGGCATACATATTAGGAATACATTGAAGAAAATGCTGGTAAAAGTTTCATCCCCTAAAAATGAACCCTAGTGACCTGTTGGGTCTTTAAATTAATTGTTCAAAAATTGGCGGTGTTTTTATTCTTATATGTCAGCATAACTCACCATTTTCCGTCAGTAATTTTACATATTTTCACATATTGAGTGACTAAAAATAATTTACGACCCTAACTACACACCCCCCACCCCCAAATATACAGTTTGAGTTATATGGATCGGATTTTCTTCATATTAGATTTCTACTATACATTTAAAACAGATTTACGAATAATCTAATTAAAAATAATATGCGACCCTTATTTTACAACTTCAGCCCTTAACATACCCTTTACAGTCAAAATGCTCGGATTTCTTTCAAATTTGGTAGTAGTAATTTTAACATATTTAACTTATCATTACTTAGTTAATTTAATTGAAATTAGGCTAGACCTACATTTTACAATTGTAACGCCTAATACCCCCCTCATAGTTAAAATTGTCAGATTTATTTAAATTTTAGTATATAAACGAGAGAAGTACTGTGGAATCTCATTTCCAGCGAATTTCTGTAAGTGTATTGGTGCGATTTTCTTACCGAATCTGCACTCGAGCATGAATTCATATCCTGGAAATTTTTTATCGTACATTCCAACAACGTAATCGGGCCCTCGTGTTCCACTCGGGCCGATTAATACGTTGTTAAAATGCACTCAAAAAAATTTCCGGATAGAATTCATGCTCTTGTGAGATTACAAGTGAAAATCGCACCATACTAATTTTACGACCAATAGAAACGTTGCATTTGAATAAATTTCCATGGTAACAACAAAATTTTTCGGAAATTTTATCTTACTACACCAAGCAGTAGAAAATTTCAGCAGAAAATTTTATGTCAAAACAAATGTCAAAATAAATATTTTTGTAAATTACAATTTATGTAATTAGAACTAGATACAAAAAAAATAAGTGAACTAAAAAAATTAAACTGACTCCAGAGTGAAGATTTGCTTCGTTTGGTATTGATTGGTACCGTATCTTCCACAGCTTTATCTATTGTATCCAATGACTGTTTTCCAAACCGCGACATTCTTTACTTTAACAGATTCAGTATTTTGTTTTCAACAATCGGTGCATAGATACGCAATACTATTGCAACTTGATTAAAAAATAACAAAAACTTTTTTTAATTTTGATCAATTTTTGTAAGTGTATTGGTGCGATTTTCTTACCGAATCTACACTCGAGCATGAATTATTATCCTGGAAATTTTTTATCGTGCATTCCAACAACGTAATCGGGCCCTCGTGTTCCACTCGGGCCGATTAATACCTTGTTAAAATGCACTCAAAAAAATTTCCGGATAGAATTCATGCTCTTGTGAGATTACAAGTGACAATCCAATTCATGTTCTAAATGTTACTCTGAGAAACTAAAAAGAAGGCTATTATTACGACAAGAAACCTAGATATGCTATTGTCGCTGTCAGAAATGTTTGATTGTCGCTGTCAAAAATGTTCGATTGTCGCTGTCAAAAAAATGAAACGTTAACAAGAATAACGAAATTTAATACACTTAATAATACTTAATAATTGATAGTTATTAACATTGCAATTATTGTATACAATTTGCGTTCCTTGCCTAGTACTTGCACTAGTAGCATTGTAAACTGCATTGCTTGAAATTGTTAGCTTAGCTTATGAATTACAAATGTATTTTGTCACTTTGACATACAAAATACAAACAGAAAAAGATACAAACTGTATACAAAAAAGGCACCTTGATTTTATCAGATTTAATCATTTTAAATTATTCATTGGATTGTCTTGTCGAATACAACTCGTGGCAGCAATCTTTTGGTAATTTTTACCAGTCAGATTAACTCCTAGCTGTTGCCTCTAGACAATCGCCACTCGCGCTGAAGCACTCGTGGCGATTGTCGTTGCAACAGCTACTCGTTATCTATCTGACAGATAAAAATTGCCGGCAAGATAGCAGCCACTTGTTGTATTATATATGACAATTTTACTTATGTATATATTATGACATATGAGTCAATGTTTTTCTCGGTTTTTGTCGATGTATGAACGGATAAAATGAAACAAATTTTTAGTGGATATTTAGTGAATATAGTAATGTGATACCTCGTTATCTCCATGTCTACAATCACATAAAACTTAAAAATTAAAGGAGTCTGACATGTCAAATTTTATTAATTAACACAAAATACAAAATGAATCGATTGATTTCGATTTTTTCATTCGCAAAATTGTCTTGTTAAATTGCACTTGAACTTGTTTTTTGTATCAGATATTTTTTGATTTTATTACTCAAACGAGGTTTCCTTTTGGCAATTTGCCTCATCAAGCTGCCATGATAAAAAAGCTTGTCCTGCGGACTCGCGTTTGTATCATGGCAGCTTGATTCGTCAAATTTCCAGGCAACCTCGTTCTCGTCCTGCGGACTCGCGTTTTTATCATGGCAGCTTGATTCGTCAAATTTCCAGGCAACCTCGTTTTCGTATAAACTAAAAAAATATCCGATAAAAAACAAGTTCTTGTACAATTGAAAGTGACTTAACACATTTCGTGCGGCAACCCACGAAATGTGTTAAGTCACTTTCCAGCGAGATGTACGCTATTTTTCCCACGAGCCAACAATAATCTAATGAATATTAATTATTTTGACATCTTTTTTAATGATGTAACAGTCAATATGGGAATGAGGCGATTTTCAATTTTTTTGACTACCTTTTGTTTTCCCCGGATAATACGACTAGTAAATGCAAATTTTTTATTGGCTGGGACTAGAGGCTTCTGGCAGAGGCCTCTGCCAAGTCGCACGCTATTGGTCGAATCCTTAACGCACAGCTTACTCGTGCGATATAATATCGCACGGCGGAATGATATTGCATGCTTTCGTCGTATGTTTCTTGTACGGAAACTATGATTTTCGTATGTGGTCGTGGGAAATAGTATATTATTCAACGAGCGTGAAATGATGGCTATTACTCACAAGGATAGAGTTTGCGACACGAGCCGCAGGCGAGTGTCGTAAACTATTCGAGTGTGTAATAGCCATTTCACGCAAGTAGAATACTATGCTTTTTCTACGATTATTATCAAAATTTAAACAAAATATATAATTTTTAAAACTGAATTAATTCATACGTGGATTATAAAAGCTAAGAAAATAATTATAGTTTTATTATTCATTTTTTAGTATATGTATTAAAATTAATAGTAACATTTGAACAATTTTCAAAATGCATTGAAGGTATTGAATTAACATTTTCATTTGTGGTTAATAGAAGTATTTTCCTGAACTGAATGAATAATTTATTTTTTGCTGGAAATTTTTTGGTTTCCGTGGTGGAAATGACTGCGTCGCTTTCTATGTATGTGAACGTCAGATCACTCGATAAATAACCTGCAATTTTGTGATTGGTTGGAAATAGTTGATTAATGAAAATATTAATCAAGACTTGTGAGTAATGAATAGCGAAACACCACAGAAATTCTCTATATAAAGAAGGTATTAATTAATAGTCGTAGAAAAAAGCTATTATATGTATGTATATTAAAAATAAATATTGATTGAAATTGTTTAAAGTCAGTTTATACAATCAAATAATTATAATTATAATGCACAAATAAGATGGGAATTCTTTCAGAAGCCATAAGGCAATAAAATAATAAACATTATGTAGTATAATGTAATTATAATAAAATGAAATTATATATTATAGTAAATAATAATTAAATATTTACGAGTGTTTGAATTTCCAACCAAGTTTCAACTCAAAAATAATAGCTATTTATGCAACCAGTTAGGAAATGCATTTTTTTGTGTAACGAGCGGATTTCTGCGGGACGAGCGCAGCGAGTTCTGCA
Source organism: Cryptophagus acutangulus (assembly GCA_963556235.1). Taxonomy (NCBI): domain Eukaryota; kingdom Metazoa; phylum Arthropoda; class Insecta; order Coleoptera; family Cryptophagidae; genus Cryptophagus; species Cryptophagus acutangulus. Next base: position 2,169,426 of record OY744561.1, read on the forward strand.
AAATAACGCGAGTTACACAAAATAGCATTTCCTAACATGTTGCATACAAGATTTTTTCTAATTTTTACAAGAACCTTCTCAAAAAAGAGTTTTTTAAACTTATGATATTAATAATTTAGTGAATTTTATCAAAACAAGTAGGCTTTATTCGGAACTTTTCATCACCAGTTGTGAAATATTTTTCATTACATCACCAGTTGCGTAAAATGTGCCGTTTGCCAACTACAATCGATTTTGAAAAGTCACATTTTACATGCCAAAATTAGAAAATAGCTATTTATGCAACCAGTTAGGAAATGCATTTTTTTGTGTAACGAGCGGATTTCTGCGGGACGAGCGCAGCGAGTTCTGCAAAATAACGCGAGTTACACAAAATAGCATTTCCTAACATGTTGCATACAAGATTTTTTCTAATTTTTACAAGAACCTTCTCAAAAAAGAGTTTTTTAAACTTATGATATTAATAATTTAGTGAATTTTATCAAAACAAGTAGGCTTTATTCGGAACTTTTCATCACCAGTTGTGAAATATTTTTCATTACATCACCAGTTGCGTAAAATGTGCCGTTTGCCAACTACAATCGATTTTGAAAAGTCACATTTTACATGCCAAAATTAGAAAAAAGATTTTTTCTAATTTTGGCATGTAAAATGTGACTTTTCAAAATCGATTGTAGTTGGCAAACGGCACATTTTACGCAACTGGTGATGTAATGAAAAATATTTCACAACTGGTGATGAAAAGTTCCGAATAAAGCCTACTTGTTTTGATAAAATTCACTAAATTATTAATATCATAAGTTTAAAAAACTCTTTTTTGAGAAGGTTCTTGTAAAAATTAGAAAAAATCTTGTATGCAACATGTTAGGAAATGCTATTTTGTGTAACTCGCGTTATTTTGCAGAACTCGCTGCGCTCGTCCCGCAGAAATCCGCTCGTTACACAAAAAAATGCATTTCCTAACTGGTTGCATAAATAGCTAATATTCATACGACGCTACTGAACGAAAACAAGACGAAAGACATACGTGCATGTAACTTCTTTGTCATTCATATTGATTGTATTCGTAAAATCTGTGAAGTCATGTCGCAGCGCTGGCAGACATACGTTCCTCTTATTGTTAGCATATACTGTAATGCGCTGGCACAGCGTAGCAATAAAAAAGTACGTCTAGCACATTCGATACCAAGGACCACAACGCAAGCAAGTCGACTATACAATGAAAAGGCTAATGCATTTTATTCTCGGCAATAAAAACTACTCTCATATAGTTTGTCCAGAGAAAGGTGGCGGTCACGTTATCAATTTGTTAGCTCTAGTGCTATCCAGATTTCGTTCATTTTCGCGCATGACGTCACGTTGGGACTAGATAATTATAGTATGAAAATCAAGTTTGGCGGCTTTATTTGATGTTTGTTTCAATCAAATATTGGAATAAATACATAGTAAAATATTATTAAGTATTTTGGTGTGGCCGTTGTTGTTAGTAAGTGATCTTATATTTAACTACAGAATTAAAGGGGTTTGTTTTTCTCTTTAATATATTTGTTAATTAATATAATTTTCGTTGCTATAGACAATTTAATATTACACTTTCAATAGAACCAACGTGACGTCACATAATAATATAGCAACCTGCGCGATAGCACACCACATCACGGTTCAGACGATCGTATGTATCCATATGGCTATGGATCGTATGTAGCCCTTGTCAATATGTTTGGATACACTTGTACGTATGGCGGTTTGATGACGTATGATGACGTATACATTGATGACGTGCCCGCCGCCTTTCTCTGGACAAACTATATTCGTATGCAATTGCACAAGAACTTGTTTTTTATCGGATATTTTTTTAGTTTATACGAAAACGAGGTTGCCTGGAAATTTGACGAATCAAGCTGCCATGATAAAAACGCGAGTCCGCAGGACGAGCGTTTTTATCATGGCAGCTTGATCAGGCAAATTGCCAAAAGGAAACCTCGTTTAAGTAATAAAATCAAAAAATATCCGATATCAAAAAAAAGTTCAAGTGCAATTTAACAAGACAATTTTGCGAATGAACAAATCGAAATCAATCGACTCATTTTGTATTTTATGTTAATTAAGAAAATTTGACAAATATTGTCAGACTACTTTAATTTTTAAGTTTTATGTGCATGTAGTCACGGAGATAACGAGGTATCACATTACAATATCCACTAAAAATTTTGTTTCATTTTATCCGCTCATACATCGACAAAAACCGAGAAAAATATTGACTCATATGTCATAGTATATACATGAGTAAAATTGTCAATGTCAAAGTGATCAAAATGCAACGCCATGTGCGAGTATTTACGAATTAAATTGCGAATTAAATTGTCATATATAATACAACAAGTGGCTGCTATCTTGTCGGCAATTTTTATCGGTCAGATAGATAACGAGTAGCTGTTGCAACGACAATCGCCACGAGCGCTTCAGCGCGAGTGGCGTTTGTGTACAGTTTGTACCGTTTCCTGTTTGTGTTCTGTATGTCAAACAAAATACATTTGTAATTAATAATACATTTGTATGCTAAGCTAACAATTTCTAGCACTGGTGTTCACAATTCTGCTAGTGCAAGTACTGGACAAGGAACGCAAATTGTATACAATAATTGCAATACAATAATTGCGTTGTTAATAACTATTATTAATTAAGTATTATTAAGTGTATTAAAGAGCGATGATTGTTAACTTCTTTTAAATTTTTGACAGCGACAATCGTACATTTTTGACAGCGACAATCGAATATTTTTGACAGCGACAATCGAATATTTTTGACAGCGACAATCGAACATTTTTGACAGCGACAATAGCATATCTACGTTTCTTGTCTAAATAATAGCCTTCTTTTTAGTTTCTCAGAGTAACATTATAGAACATGAATTGGATTGTCACAGTAATAAATCACAGTAATAACTAATTTCAAAACTTTCTAAAAGTTAAAAATTGACTATATTATTAAGTTATTGTGAATAAACGATTTTTACATGAAAAGCTGCATTAATTTTTTTGAATCATCTTACCCATATTTATGATTTTCTAAAAATGGTAATTGGTTTTTTTCATCTGGTTCCAATGATTATTGATTTAAATAACATGTTATATGCAGTAAGAAATCATTGCTTCACAAAATAAATGAAAGATTCACACTATAATAAGTTATCCGAAGTTTGTGAAAATTTACAATAGTATTTTAGATAAGGTTGATTAAATTGAGGATATAAGTTTAGAGATAAAAAACTATGACGTAAACCACTTGAGAAGAAAGTGATAATCCGCGTCGTAATTAAAATTTAATCAAGGAAATTAAAAGCAACTAAACAAATAATAAAAAAAAATACAGCAAATGTTCAAAGTGGTCACCGCCAGCCTCGCGGCAAGTGCAGTTTTTTGATTTATTGAATGTTGTTATTGGTACCGAATAAAAAACATAAAGATAGGAATACATTGTTTTTTATTGTAACTAAACAATACACTGTAGATATGCGCTGTGCGTGAATCGGTTTTTATAAAAAATTTGCCAAATTAAAGTTAAAATAATTTACACTTTCGTGGAACAAGCTGATAGACATATCATGTTTGCAAAAGCATTTGGTAATTGCGGGGAAGCAAGAAGAATGTATGTAGAATCCTTTTGTGGTCGACGTGTTACGACGTCATCGTTCTGTTTTTTCACGCATTGATCGTGTTCTTAGAGAACGAGGTAAGCAGTTAATACTAAATATTAATATTTCATTAAATATTATATTTATTAATAACATTAATATTTTACAGATAATAAATACCAATATTTAAGAGCGTGCTGCCGTATACCTGAAAATAAGGATGGCGCCACTGTAGAGTGTATTTAATAATTAATTACAAAAAAACTAAAAATATTTTTCCTACAATCGCATATAAAAGTAAGCCTTTGTGCTTCCATTAAATGGAAGCACAAAGGCTTACTAAAAAGGCTTACTTACTTAGCACAAAGACAACGAAAAGTTGGCGTTTTCCGAGGAGTTGTCACTTTCCCGCTCTAGATCTTTTTGCTGATTTTCCCGCTCGCTAAATCAAAACAATGCAGTCAAACAAATAGTTTTTGTTTTTAGAAATGAGCGTTTCTTGGTTACCGATGATATAATCACATTTTTATTTGTTGTCAAAATATTAATTTTACATTTTTGCAACAAAAATTTAATTTAAAATCGATTGTAGGAAAAATCTTGTGTGTATTTCGAGCGCAAAGTGTTTTGTCGCTCTCGCCAGATTGTCGTGCTCCGCTATCGCGTCGCACGACAACATTCTGGCTCGCGCGACAAAGTATCACTTTGCGCTCTTAATACACAAATAGCTATTTCACTTTTTGTCATTAGTAACTGATTGAAGATTTTATCATTATTTATATACAGGGTAGTCCATTATGTGCGCCTCGCTCAATGGTCGCTAAACCGTTAGACTTACGAAAAAAGTTTCTTAATGAAACTTTTTATGTGTCATCTCTGCTACAACTCAAAATTATTTATAAGTATACAGGGTGTCCCAAAAAAGATTAACACAATTTTTTTTTATTTTTTTAAATGAAACACTATGTATTTTTTTACAGAAAATAAAACCTTTGCAGATTCTGTACATAATTCCAGATTTATAAAGGAATCGATTACAATGTTGCCAAGTTATGCATTTTTTAAGAAAATTTTGGTCAAAAACATACTGTTTTAAAAATGTTGTAATTCCCCCATTGTTTTTTTATTTTCTGTAAAAACTTCAAGTAAAACTTATTCTTGGCTTGCTTTATCTAAAACAATTTTTATAATTTCGTTCAAACATCTCGAACTTCAATTCAATTTTTTTTGATTTTTTTAAATACAACACACTGTATTTTATTACATCATTGGAAAGCTTAAAATGTACTCTTTCAACATTATGTTGGTTGTATCTGTCTCACACATACAGATTTTGAGATATCAAGATTTTTTCATAACTTTGCACAAATAATGAGAAAAATAATAGGCTCAAGAAATGAAAACAATAATTTATACTCAACATACTAATAATATTTATTTTATATAACATATTAATACATAAATAAACTATTGATAATTAGTTTAGC
>OY744561.1:2174746-2192246 GCA_963556235.1 Cryptophagus acutangulus
AAAAGAAAACGGTCACCGAAGAACAAAGAAAGTGGTATGTTCAATTATCAAATACAGAAATTAGATTAAAAATCTTATTCACTTCAATTATGTCAATTATTTCAAATTTGGAATGGGACTCATTCAGATCTCTTTTAAACGAGGAAATTTTAATTTACAATAAGAAGCGGTACACCAGCCTTAAATGGAAGTTAGAAAAATTGAGACATGAGAAAACGTTGATATTTTCAAAGAGCCAATCAAACACAGAAGATGTAACCTTTCACCATCATTTCCACCCACGCATCAAAAATTTGTCCGATACTGAATTTTCACCAGATGAATTAGCCTTTTTGGAAAAAGGCCTCAAATACAGCCCCAAACCAATGCTAAATCAAGAGAGCCTAACACTACTCATTACTGATATTGAAGCGGCGATCAATTTCAATTCGAAAGAAGTGAAGGAGTTTGCTAGGGGAAAATGCAGTGATATATTGAAAAAAGAATTGTCAAAGGTAAGCGAGAACACTTTCAACAAAAAGCTGATTTCGGAAAATTTATTGATTAGGGACATTAGAAAGAAAATCAAATCAAAGAATTTAGTATTGATGAAAGCGGATAAAGGAAATTGCCTTGTCATAATGAGTAAAGTTGAATATGTGGAGAAGGTTGTAGAATTTCTAGATTCAAACCCGAAAGTTGAAGAGACGTCCTTAAAATCGGTCAATAAGTTTGTCATAAAATTCAGAAATTTGTATAAAATCCATTTCGAAAATATCAAATCTATATGCGAAACATTCGATTTCTTCATTCCGAAAATTCCAATGAACCCGAAAATTCCGAAACTTTATGGGTTACCAAAATTGCACAAGCCTCTTCTACCAATGAGACCGGTAGTCTCATACATAGATTCTTACACGTATAATATCACGAAATGGTTGAGTAAACTCTTCAATTCAGTTTTCCCTCTCAATTCAAGTAGAATTATCAAAAACTCAAAAGAATTAGTAAACAAATTAGAAAAGATTAAGTTAGAAGAAAACTCCATTCTCTTCTCATTTGACGTCGTGAGCTTATTTCCTAGCATTCCGATTCCAATAGTCAAACATCTCATGGAAAAGATCCTTTGCGAGTCTTCATTTTCTGATTTTGATAGTTCAGCTATATTTGACCTCTTGTCGGTTTGTCTTGACCAAAATTTCTTCAAATTTAATGAAAAACTCTTTGCCCAAACTAACGGCTTACCTATGGGTTCTCCTTTATCACCGTACTTATCGGAACTTTTCATGCAATGGTTTGACGAAAAAATTTTCAATTCAAACTGTAAACACTTGAGTAAAATTAAATTTTGGTACAGATATGTCGACGACATTTTAATCGGTTGGAACGGTTCAAAGGACGAAGTACTTGATTTTCTGCAATTCATTAACGAGATTAATTTAGACATAAAATTTACGGTTGAATTTGAAATTGATTCATCTATTAATTTTCTTGATTTGAACCTTAGGAGAATAGGCAACAAAATTGAATTCGACATTTTTAGGAAACCTTCCCAAACTAATAACACTATTCCAATAGATTCATGCCACCCCATGAGCCATAAGCTCGCAGCGTTTTATTGCTACATAAACAGACTCTTCAACACACCAGTATCAACTTTTAATTTCAAAAAAGAGGTTGGGATCATAAAACAAATCGCTGTGGCCAATGGTTACAAACCGGAGCTGATAGATAAACTTATTTCAAAAAAATCTTTTTTGAGGCTTACCGACCAGGCTTTCCCAATTTCAACTACTTCAAAAATTAATTCAGAAGCCTACAAATCGTTTTCTTATTTCGGAGAGATTTCAGACAAAATTTCTTTTGCTTTACATGAAGTGCAAATTAAATGTGCTTTTAAACCGCTTTTCACAATCAAATCACTTTTTTCGAAAATAAAAGATAAAAACAAAAAATTGGACAATAGTGGAGTTTATTTACTAAAATGCAATTCTGGCAATGCAGGTTATATAGGACAGTCCGGTAGGCCCTTCGGCACTCGAATTAAAGAACACTTAAGATCAAAAAATGCGATTGACAACGATAAGTCATATTTTGGTAAACACCTAAGAGAATTCAATCATTCGTTTGACGCGAACGACGAAAATAATTTCATCATATTACATGTAATGAACAAGGGTTCGAAACTTACAATTTTGGAGAACCTAGAAATTTTAAAATTCTCGACCGATAAAGATTTTACGATGCTCAACTATATGCAACCAGAAATTTCTAATGTCCTTACAATGAACTTGAATCAATCCACAAATTCGAATTTGGCGCCTTCCGCGCAACAAAACAGCACGTCAAATGTTCTCGCTCACCTTCCGTCACAGAACTTAACCAAAGATTCCTAGTCAGACCACGCGCTGGTCGCGTTTTTTAATTAATTTATTTATTTATTAATTTTAATCTAATTTATTAAAATTAAACCTAATTTTAAATTGTAATTTTAAATTGTAACTGTTGCAACCGGTTTATGTCTAGTTTTAAGTGATTTCGATGTTGATATTGTGCCTTCAAAATACCGCTTCAAATTTGACTAATTAAAAGGGCCTTCTGTTATGGCTAATTAGGCTTTCAAACTACTGTTTTCAATCAAAAACTTGTGATGTTGCCAGTGAATTTGCTGTCCTCAATTGTGATGCTCAAAATAATCTTCTTATTTACCTTTTTGTAATTTAACAATCGTTGTAAGTAATGGAATTTTCCACTCGTTAAATTTAAACATTGTAAATTTTCTCTCTTATGCTTTATAAATTTTTAGAATTGTTTCCTGATGATGAGCTTGTAGCTCGAAACGCGTCGAACATATTAAAAGTATTGTTGCCTTTTGAACAATTGACTTTCACTCGTACTTCAGTACACCTTCTCCGAATTCATGGAGTTTCAAGAAGAATCACCTTCCCATTCAATTGGAGCCAGTCAAGCCACCCTTCTTCACAAATTCAAAAAGTTAGCATTCAAGAGAGAAAGAATAAATTCACACATTTGGTTCAACAGCCGATGCCTAAAAGAAAAAATCACACCAAACTTTGCCAAAATCAAAACACCAGTAAATAGTAGAAAGAACAGGAAAGTACAAAACTCCGTCACTTACGCCGAAAAGAAAACGGTCACCGAAGAACAAAGAAAGTGGTATGTTCAATTATCAAATACAGAAATTAGATTAAAAATCTTATTCACTTCAATTATGTCAATTATTTCAAATTTGGAATGGGACTCATTCAGATCTCTTTTAAACGAGGAAATTTTAATTTACAATAAGAAGCGGTACACCAGCCTTAAATGGAAGTTAGAAAAATTGAGACATGAGAAAACGTTGATATTTTCAAAGAGCCAATCAAACACAGAAGATTCACCATCATTTCCACCCACGCATCAAAAATTTGTCCGATACTGAATTTTCACCAGATGAATTAGCCTTTTTGGAAAAAGGCCTCAAATACAGCCCCAAACAAATGCTAAATCAAGAGAGCCTAACACTACTCATTACTGATATTGAAGCGGCGATCAATTTCAATTCGAAAGAAGTGAAGGAGTTTGCTAGGGGAAAATGCAGTGATATATTGAAAAAAGAATTGTCAAAGGTAAGCGAGAACACTTTCAACAAAAAGCTGATTTCGGAAAATTTATTGATTAGGGACATTAGAAAGAAAATCAAATCAAAGAATTTAGTATTGATGAAAGCGGATAAAGGAAATTGCCTTGTCATAATGAGTAAAGTTGAATATGTGGAGAAGGTTGTAGAATTTCTAGATTCAAACCCGAAAGTTGAAGAGACGTCCTTAAAATCGGTCAATAAGTTTGTCATAAAATTCAGAAATTTGTATAAAATCCATTTCGAAAATATCAAATCTATATGCGAAACATTCGATTTCTTCATTCCGAAAATTCCAATGAACCCGAAAATTCCGAAACTTTATGGGTTACCAAAATTGCACAAGCCTCTTCTACCAATGAGACCGGTAGTCTCATACATAGATTCTTACACGTATAATATCACGAAATGGTTGAGTAAACTCTTCAATTCAGTTTTCCCTCTCAATTCAAGTAGAATTATCAAAAACTCAAAAGAATTAGTAAACAAATTAGAAAAGATTAAGTTAGAAGAAAACTCCATTCTCTTCTCATTTGACGTCGTGAGCTTATTTCCTAGCATTCCGATTCCAATAGTCAAACATCTCATGGAAAAGATCCTTTGCGAGTCTTCATTTTCTGATTTTGATAGTTCAGCTATATTTGACCTCTTGTCGGTTTGTCTTGACCAAAATTTCTTCAAATTTAATGAAAAACTCTTTGCCCAAACTAACGGCTTACCTATGGGTTCTCCTTTATCACCGTACTTATCGGAACTTTTCATGCAATGGTTTGAGGAAAAAAATTTCAATTCAAACTGTAAACACTTGAGTAAAATTAAATTTTGGTACAGATATGTCCACGACATTTTAATCGGTTGGAACGGTTCAAAGGACGAAGTACTTGATTTTCTGCAATTCATTAACGAGATTAATTTAGACATAAAATTTACGGTTGAATTTGAAATTGATTCATCTATTAATTTTCTTGATTTGAACCTTAGGAGAATAGGCAACAAAATTGAATTCGACATTTTTAGGAAACCTTCCCAAACTAATAACACTATTCCAATAGATTCATGCCACCCCATGAGCCATAAGCTCGCAGCGTTTTATTGCTACATAAACAGACTCTTCAACACACCAGTATCAACTTTTAATTTCAAAAAAGAGGTTGGGATCATAAAACAAATCGCTGTGGCCAATGGTTACAAACCGGAGCTGATAGATAAACTTATTTCAAAAAAATCTTTTTTGAGGCTTACCGACCAGGCTTTCCCAAGTTCAACTACTTCAGAAATTAATTCAGAAGCCTACAAATCGTTTTCTTATTTCGGAGAGATTTCAGACAAAATTTCTTTTGCTTTACATGAAGTGCAAATTAAATGTGCTTTTAAACCGCTTTTCACAATCAAATCACTTTTTTCGAAAATAAAAGATAAAAACAAAAAATTGGACAATAGTGGAGTTTATTTACTAAAATGCAATTCTTGCAATGCAGGTTATATAGGACAGTCCGGTAGGCCCTTCGGCACTCGAATTAAAGAACACTTAAGATCAAAAAATGCGATTGACAACGATAAGTCATATTTTGGTAAACACCTAAGAGAATTCAATCATTCGTTTGACGCGAACGACGAAAATAATTTCATCATATTACATGTAATGAACAAGGGTTCGAAACTTACAATTTTGGAGAACCTAGAAATTCTAAAATTCTCGACCGATAAAGATTTTACGATGCTCAACTATATGCAACCAGAAATTTCTAATGTCCTTACAATGAACTTGAATCAATCCACAAATTCGAATTTGGCGCCTTCCGCGCAACAAAACAGCACGTCAAATGTTCTCGCTCACCTTCCGTCACAGAACTTAACCAAAGATTCCTAGTCAGACCACGCGCTGGTCGCGTTTTTTAATTAATTTATTTATTTATTAATTTTAATCTAATTTATTAAAATTAAACCTAATTTTAAATTGTAATTTCAAATTGTAACTGTTGCAACCGGTTTATGTCTAGTTTTAAGTGATTTCGATGTTGATATTGTGCCTTCAAAATACCGCTTCAAATTTGACTAATTAAAAGGGCCTTCTGTTATGGCTAATTAGGCTTTCAAACTACTGTTTTCAATCAAAAACTTGTGATGTTGCCAGTGAATTTGCTGTCCTCAATTGTGATGCTCAAAATAATCTTCTTATTTACCTTTTTGTAATTTAACAATCGTTGTAAGTAATGGAATTTTCCACTCGTTAAATTTAAACATTGTAAATTTTCTCTCTTATGCTTTATAAATTTTTAGAATTGTTTCCTGATGATGAGCTTGTAGCTCGAAACGCGTCGAACATATTAAAAGTATTGTTGCCTTTTGAACAATTGACTTTCACTCGTACTTCAGTACACCTTCTCCGAATTCATGGAGTTTTAAGAAGAATCACCTTCCCATTCAATTGGAGCCAGTCAAGCCACCCTTCTTCACAAATTCAAAAAGTTAGCATTCAAGAGAGAAAGAATAAATTCACACACTTGGTTCAACAGCCGATGCCTAAAAGAAAAAATCACACCAAACTTTGCCAAAATCAAAACACCAGTAAATAGTAGAAAGAACAGGAAAGTACAAAACTCCGTCACTTACGCCGAAAAGAAAACGGTCACCGAAGAACAAAGAAAGTGGTATGTTCAATTATCAAATACAGAAATTAGATTAAAAATCTTATTCACTTCAATTATGTCAATTATTTCAAATTTGGAATGGGACTCATTCAGATCTCTTTTAAACGAGGAAATTTTAATTTACAATAAGAAGCGGTACACCAGCCTTAAATGGAAGTTAGAAAAATTGAGACATGAGAAAACGTTGATATTTTCAAAGAGCCAATCAAACACAGAAGATGTAACCTTTCACCATCATTTCCACCCACGCATCAAAAATTTGTCCGATACTGAATTTTCACCAGATGAATTAGCCTTTTTGGAAAAAGGCCTCAAATACAGCCCCAAACCAATGCTAAATCAAGAGAGCCTAACACTACTCATTACTGATATTGAAGCGGCGATCAATTTCAATTCGAAAGAAGTGAAGGAGTTTGCTAGGGGAAAATGCAGTGATATATTGAAAAAAGAATTGTCAAAGGTAAGCGAGAACACTTTCAACAAAAAGCTGATTTCGGAAAATTTATTGATTAGGGACATTAGAAAGAAAATCAAATCAAAGAATTTAGTATTGATGAAAGCGGATAAAGGAAATTGCCTTGTCATAATGAGTAAAGTTGAATATGTGGAGAAGGTTGTAGAATTTCTAGATTCAAACCCGAAAGTTGAAGAGACGTCCTTAAAATCGGTCAATAAGTTTGTCATAAAATTCAGAAATTTGTATAAAATCCATTTCGAAAATATCAAATCTATATGCGAAACATTCGATTTCTTCATTCCGAAAATTCCAATGAACCCGAAAATTCCGAAACTTTATGGGTTACCAAAATTGCACAAGCCTCTTCTACCAATGAGACCGGTAGTCTCATACATAGATTCTTACACGTATAATATCACGAAATGGTTGAGTAAACTCTTCAGTTCAGTTTTCCCTCTCAATTCAAGTAGAATTATCAAAGACTCAAAAGAATTAGTAAACAAATTAGAAAAGATTAAGTTAGAAGAAAACTCCATTCTCTTCTCATTTGACGTCGTGAGCTTATTTCCTAGCATTCCGATTCCAATAGTCAAACATCTCATGGAAAAGATCCTTTGCGAGTCTTCATTTTCTGATTTTGATAGTTCAGCTATATTTGACCTCTTGTCGGTTTGTCTTGACCAAAATTTCTTCAAATTTAATGAAAAACTCTTTGCCCAAACTAACGGCTTACCTATGGGTTCTCCTTTATCACCGTACTTATCGGAACTTTTCATGCAATGGTTTGACGAAAAAATTTTCAATTCAAACTGTAAACACTTGAGTAAAATTAAATTTTGGTACAGATATGTCGACGACATTTTAATCGGTTGGAACGGTTCAAAGGACGAAGTACTTGATTTTCTGCAATTCATTAACGAGATTAATTTAGACATAAAATTTACGGTTGAATTTGAAATTGATTCATCTATTAATTTTCTTGATTTGAACCTTAGGAGAATAGGCAACAAAATTGAATTCGACATTTTTAGGAAACCTTCCCAAACTAATAACACTATTCCAATAGATTCATGCCACCCCATGAGCCATAAGCTCGCAGCGTTTTATTGCTACATAAACAGACTCTTCAACACACCAGTATCAACTTTTAATTTCAAAAAAGAGGTTGGGATCATAAAACAAATCGCTGTGGCCAATGGTTACAAACCGGAGCTGATAGATAAACTTATTTCAAAAAAATCTTTTTTGAGGCTTACCGACCAGGCTTTCCCAAGTTCAACTACTTCAGAAATTAATTCAGAAGCCTACAAATCGTTTTCTTATTTCGGAGAGATTTCAGACAAAATTTCTTTTGCTTTACATGAAGTGCAAATTAAATGTGCTTTTAAACCGCTTTTCACAATCAAATCACTTTTTTCGAAAATAAAAGATAAAAACAAAAAATTGGACAATAGTGGAGTTTATTTACTAAAATGCAATTCTTGCAATGCAGGTTATATAGGACAGTCCGGTAGGCCCTTCGGCACTCGAATTAAAGAACACTTAAGATCAAAAAATGCGATTGACAACGATAAGTCATATTTTGGTAAACACCTAAGAGAATTCAATCATTCGTTTGACGCGAACGACGAAAATAATTTCATCATATTACATGTAATGAACAAGGGTTCGAAACTTACAATTTTGGAGAACCTAGAAATTCTAAAATTCTCGACCGATAAAGATTTTACGATGCTCAACTATATGCAACCAGAAATTTCTAATGTCCTTACAATGAACTTGAATCAATCCACAAATTCGAATTTGGCGCCTTCCGCGCAACAAAACAGCACGTCAAATGTTCTCGCTCACCTTCCGTCACAGAACTTAACCAAAGATTCCTAGTCAGACCACGCGCTGGTCGCGTTTTTTAATTAATTTATTTATTTATTAATTTTAATCTAATTTATTAAAATTAAACCTAATTTTAAATTGTAATTTTAAATTGTAACTGTTGCAACCGGTTTATGTCTAGTTTTAAGTGATTTCGATGTTGATATTGTGCCTTCAAAATACCGCTTCAAATTTGACTAATTAAAAGGGCCTTCTGTTATGGCTAATTAGGCTTTCAAACTACTGTTTTCAATCAAAAACTTGTGATGTTGCCAGTGAATTTGCTGTCCTCAATTGTGATGCTCAAAATAATCTTCTTATTTACCTTTTTGTAATTTAACAATCGTTGTAAGTAATGGAATTTTCCACTCGTTAAATTTAAACATTGTAAATTTTCTCTCTTATGCTTTATAAATTTTTAGAATTGTTTCCTGATGTTGAGCTTGTAGCTCGAAACGCGTCGAACATATTAAAAGTATTGTTGCCTTTTGAACAATTGACTTTCACTCGTACTTCAGTACACCTTCTCCGAATTCATGGAGTTTCAAGAAGAATCACCTTCCCATTCAATTGGAGCCAGTCAAGCCACCCTTCTTCACAAATTCAAAAAGTTAGCATTCAAGAGAGAAAGAATAAATTCACACATTTGGTTCAACAGCCGATGCCTAAAAGAAAAAATCACACCAAACTTTGCCAAAATCAAAACACCAGTAAATAGTAGAAAGAACAGGAAAGTACAAAACTCCGTCACTTACGCCGAAAAGAAAACGGTCACCGAAGAACAAAGAAAGTGGTATGTTCAATTATCAAATACAGAAATTAGATTAAAAATCTTATTCACTTCAATTATGTCAATTATTTCAAATTTGGAATGGGACTCATTCAGATCTCTTTTAAACGAGGAAATTTTAATTTACAATAAGAAGCGGTACACCAGCCTTAAATGGAAGTTAGAAAAATTGAGACATGAGAAAACGTTGATATTTTCAAAGAGCCAATCAAACACAGAAGATGTAACCTTTCACCATCATTTCCACCCACGCATCAAAAATTTGTCCGATACTGAATTTTCACCAGATGAATTAGCCTTTTTGGAAAAAGGCCTCAAATACAGCCCCAAACCAATGCTAAATCAAGAGAGCCTAACACTACTCATTACTGATATTGAAGCGGCGATCAATTTCAATTCGAAAGAAGTGAAGGAGTTTGCTAGGGGAAAATGCAGTGATATATTGAAAAAAGAATTGTCAAAGGTAAGCGAGAACACTTTCAACAAAAAGCTGATTTCGGAAAATTTATTGATTAGGGACATTAGAAAGAAAATCAAATCAAAGAATTTAGTATTGATGAAAGCGGATAAAGGAAATTGCCTTGTCATAATGAGTAAAGTTGAATATGTGGAGAAGGTTGTAGAATTTCTAGATTCAAACCCGAAAGTTGAAGAGACGTCCTTAAAATCGGTCAATAAGTTTGTCATAAAATTCAGAAATTTGTATAAAATCCATTTCGAAAATATCAAATCTATATGCGAAACATTCGATTTCTTCATTCCGAAAATTCCAATGAACCCGAAAATTCCGAAACTTTATGGGTTACCAAAATTGCACAAGCCTCTTCTACCAATGAGACCGGTAGTCTCATACATAGATTCTTACACGTATAATATCACGAAATGGTTGAGTAAACTCTTCAATTCAGTTTTCCCTCTCAATTCAAGTAGAATTATCAAAGACTCAAAAGAATTAGTAAACAAATTAGAAAAGATTAAGTTAGAAGAAAACTCCATTCTCTTCTCATTTGACGTCGTGAGCTTATTTCCTAGCATTCCGATTCCAATAGTCAAACATCTCATGGAAAAGATCCTTTGCGAGTCTTCATTTTCTGATTTTGATAGTTCAGCTATATTTGACCTCTTGTCGGTTTGTCTTGACCAAAATTTCTTCAAATTTAATGAAAAACTCTTTGCCCAAACTAACGGCTTACCTATGGGTTCTCCTTTATCACCGTACTTATCGGAACTTTTCATGCAATGGTTTGACGAAAAAATTTTCAATTCAAACTGTAAACACTTGAGTAAAATTAAATTTTGGTACAGATATGTCGACGACATTTTAATCGGTTGGAACGGTTCAAAGGACGAAGTACTTGATTTTCTGCAATTCATTAACGAGATTAATTTAGACATAAAATTTACGGTTGAATTTGAAATTGATTCATCTATTAATTTTCTTGATTTGAACCTTAGGAGAATAGGCAACAAAATTGAATTCGACATTTTTAGGAAACCTTCCCAAACTAATAACACTATTCCAATAGATTCATGCCACCCCATGAGCCATAAGCTCGCAGCGTTTTATTGCTACATAAACAGACTCTTCAACACACCAGTATCAACTTTTAATTTCAAAAAAGAGGTTGGGATCATAAAACAAATCGCTGTGGCCAATGGTTACAAACCGGAGCTGATAGATAAACTTATTTCAAAAAAATCTTTTTTGAGGCTTACCGACCAGGCTTTCCCAAGTTCAACTACTTCAGAAATTAATTCAGAAGCCTACAAATCGTTTTCTTATTTCGGAGAGATTTCAGACAAAATTTCTTTTGCTTTACATGAAGTGCAAATTAAATGTGCTTTTAAACCGCTTTTCACAATCAAATCACTTTTTTCGAAAATAAAAGATAAAAACAAAAAATTGGACAATAGTGGAGTTTATTTACTAAAATGCAATTCTTGCAATGCAGGTTATATAGGACAGTCCGGTAGGCCCTTCGGCACTCGAATTAAAGAACACTTAAGATCAAAAAATGCGATTGACAACGATAAGTCATATTTTGGTAAACACCTAAGAGAATTCAATCATTCGTTTGACGCGAACGACGAAAATAATTTCATCATATTACATGTAATGAACAAGGGTTCGAAACTTACAATTTTGGAGAACCTAGAAATTCTAAAATTCTCGACCGATAAAGATTTTACGATGCTCAACTATATGCAACCAGAAATTTCTAATGTCCTTACAATGAACTTGAATCAATCCACAAATTCGAATTTGGCGCCTTCCGCGCAACAAAACAGCACGTCAAATGTTCTCGCTCACCTTCCGTCACAGAACTTAACCAAAGATTCCTAGTCAGACCACGCGCTGGTCGCGTTTTTTAATTAATTTATTTATTTATTAATTTTAATCTAATTTATTAAAATTAAACCTAATTTTAAATTGTAATTTTAAATTGTAACTGTTGCAACCGGTTTATGTCTAGTTTTAAGTGATTTCGATGTTGATATTGTGCCTTCAAAATACCGCTTCAAATTTGACTAATTAAAAGGGCCTTCTGTTATGGCTAATTAGGCTTTCAAACTACTGTTTTCAATCAAAAACTTGTGATGTTGCCAGTGAATTTGCTGTCCTCAATTGTGATGCTCAAAATAATCTTCTTATTTACCTTTTTGTAATTTAACAATCGTTGTAAGTAATGGAATTTTCCACTCGTTAAATTTAAACATTGTAAATTTTCTCTCTTATGCTTTATAAATTTTTAGAATTGTTTCCTGATGTTGAGCTTGTAGCTCGAAACGCGTCGAACATATTAAAAGTATTGTTGCCTTTTGAACAATTGACTTTCACTCGTACTTCAGTACACCTTCTCCGAATTCATGGAGTTTCAAGAAGAATCACCTTCCCATTCAATTGGAGCCAGTCAAGCCACCCTTCTTCACAAATTCAAAAAGTTAGCATTCAAGAGAGAAAGAATAAATTCACACATTTGGTTCAACAGCCGATGCCTAAAAGAAAAAATCACACCAAACTTTGCCAAAATCAAAACACCAGTAAATAGTAGAAAGAACAGGAAAGTACAAAACTCCGTCACTTACGCCGAAAAGAAAACGGTCACCGAAGAACAAAGAAAGTGGTATGTTCAATTATCAAATACAGAAATTAGATTAAAAATCTTATTCACTTCAATTATGTCAATTATTTCAAATTTGGAATGGGACTCATTCAGATCTCTTTTAAACGAGGAAATTTTAATTTACAATAAGAAGCGGTACACCAGCCTTAAATGGAAGTTAGAAAAATTGAGACATGAGAAAACGTTGATATTTTCAAAGAGCCAATCAAACACAGAAGATGTAACCTTTCACCATCATTTCCACCCACGCATCAAAAATTTGTCCGATACTGAATTTTCACCAGATGAATTAGCCTTTTTGGAAAAAGGCCTCAAATACAGCCCCAAACCAATGCTAAATCAAGAGAGCCTAACACTACTCATTACTGATATTGAAGCGGCGATCAATTTCAATTCGAAAGAAGTGAAGGAGTTTGCTAGGGGAAAATGCAGTGATATATTGAAAAAAGAATTGTCAAAGGTAAGCGAGAACACTTTCAACAAAAAGCTGATTTCGGAAAATTTATTGATTAGGGACATTAGAAAGAAAATCAAATCAAAGAATTTAGTATTGATGAAAGCGGATAAAGGAAATTGCCTTGTCATAATGAGTAAAGTTGAATATGTGGAGAAGGTTGTAGAATTTCTAGATTCAAACCCGAAAGTTGAAGAGACGTCCTTAAAATCGGTCAATAAGTTTGTCATAAAATTCAGAAATTTGTATAAAATCCATTTCGAAAATATCAAATCTATATGCGAAACATTCGATTTCTTCATTCCGAAAATTCCAATGAACCCGAAAATTCCGAAACTTTATGGGTTACCAAAATTGCACAAGCCTCTTCTACCAATGAGACCGGTAGTCTCATACATAGATTCTTACACGTATAATATCACGAAATGGTTGAGTAAACTCTTCAATTCAGTTTTCCCTCTCAATTCAAGTAGAATTATCAAAGACTCAAAAGAATTAGTAAACAAATTAGAAAAGATTAAGTTAGAAGAAAACTCCATTCTCTTCTCATTTGACGTCGTGAGCTTATTTCCTAGCATTCCGATTCCAATAGTCAAACATCTCATGGAAAAGATCCTTTGCGAGTCTTCATTTTCTGATTTTGATAGTTCAGCTATATTTGACCTCTTGTCGGTTTGTCTTGACCAAAATTTCTTCAAATTTAATGAAAAACTCTTTGCCCAAACTAACGGCTTACCTATGGGTTCTCCTTTATCACCGTACTTATCGGAACTTTTCATGCAATGGTTTGACGAAAAAATTTTCAATTCAAACTGTAAACACTTGAGTAAAATTAAATTTTGGTACAGATATGTCGACGACATTTTAATCGGTTGGAACGGTTCAAAGGACGAAGTACTTGATTTTCTGCAATTCATTAACGAGATTAATTTAGACATAAAATTTACGGTTGAATTTGAAATTGATTCATCTATTAATTTTCTTGATTTGAACCTTAGGAGAATAGGCAACAAAATTGAATTCGACATTTTTAGGAAACCTTCCCAAACTAATAACACTATTCCAATAGATTCATGCCACCCCATGAGCCATAAGCTCGCAGCGTTTTATTGCTACATAAACAGACTCTTCAACACACCAGTATCAACTTTTAATTTCAAAAAAGAGGTTGGGATCATAAAACAAATCGCTGTGGCCAATGGTTACAAACCGGAGCTGATAGATAAACTTATTTCAAAAAAATCTTTTTTGAGGCTTACCGACCAGGCTTTCCCAAGTTCAACTACTTCAGAAATTAATTCAGAAGCCTACAAATCGTTTTCTTATTTCGGAGAGATTTCAGACAAAATTTCTTTTGCTTTACATGAAGTGCAAATTAAATGTGCTTTTAAACCGCTTTTCACAATCAAATCACTTTTTTCGAAAATAAAAGATAAAAACAAAAAATTGGACAATAGTGGAGTTTATTTACTAAAATGCAATTCTTGCAATGCAGGTTATATAGGACAGTCCGGTAGGCCCTTCGGCACTCGAATTAAAGAACACTTAAGATCAAAAAATGCGATTGACAACGATAAGTCATATTTTGGTAAACACCTAAGAGAATTCAATCATTCGTTTGACGCGAACGACGAAAATAATTTCATCATATTACATGTAATGAACAAGGGTTCGAAACTTACAATTTTGGAGAACCTAGAAATTCTAAAATTCTCGACCGATAAAGATTTTACGATGCTCAACTATATGCAACCAGAAATTTCTAATGTCCTTACAATGAACTTGAATCAATCCACAAATTCGAATTTGGCGCCTTCCGCGCAACAAAACAGCACGTCAAATGTTCTCGCTCACCTTCCGTCACAGAACTTAACCAAAGATTCCTAGTCAGACCACGCGCTGGTCGCGTTTTTTAATTAATTTATTTATTTATTAATTTTAATCTAATTTATTAAAATTAAACCTAATTTTAAATTGTAATTTTAAATTGTAACTGTTGCAACCGGTTTATGTCTAGTTTTAAGTGATTTCGATGTTGATATTGTGCCTTCAAAATACCGCTTCAAATTTGACTAATTAAAAGGGCCTTCTGTTATGGCTAATTAGGCTTTCAAACTACTGTTTTCAATCAAAAACTTGTGATGTTGCCAGTGAATTTGCTGTCCTCAATTGTGATGCTCAAAATAATCTTCTTATTTACCTTTTTGTAATTTAACAATCGTTGTAAGTAATGGAATTTTCCACTCGTTAAATTTAAACATTGTAAATTTTCTCTCTTATGCTTTATAAATTTTTAGAATTGTTTCCTGATGATGAGCTTGTAGCTCGAAACGCGTCGAACATATTAAAAGTATTGTTGCCTTTTGAACAATTGACTTTCACTCGTACTTCAGTACACCTTCTCCGAACTATTGTATTTTGATTAATAAATTATTCATTTAACTTATTAATTGTTGATATTAGTAATATTATAGTTCAATCCACTAAATCATTCATATTTAGAACATTCTTTAGGACATTTTATAACAAATTTTTGTTTATTAATACATATATAATAGCGGCGACATCTGTGAACTAATTGCCAAAAGCGACTAATTGCCTAAAAACGTAAAAACTGTCGTATTTTAATTGACGATAGTATTAGAAAAAGTATAGTCTGAAACTCGTCGGAATGAATATTCAGCCCTCGTGGAACCGTCACACTCGCCTTCGGCTCGTGTGACAAATTTCCACTCGGGCTGAATATTCTCATTCCGCACTCGTTGCAGAATATACTATTTTCTAATACTATTTTAGAATAATAATATTCTTGAATTTTAATTTAATAGTATATTGTGTAACAAGTGCGGAAAAAGTTTTTGCACGTGTTACACACTGTACTTTTTCTACGAACACATTTTTTTTATTAAACTTTATATTAATTTACGTTATAATAAACTGACAACACTATTTCAATAACAAAAGTCAATTGTCAAAACAAAATTCGTCTCGACTCTCAACGATTACACGACATGTACGCGCAATGCGCATGTGTAGTGTGGGGAATAATATCTCACGGCCATGTCTCACGGTATGAGCAATTGCCTACTTTCTCAACTTATGCACAAAATGCTCAATTTCATAGTGGTCGTAGAAAAATTTATATTTATTTATTTATTTATTTATTTATTTATTTATTTATTTATTTATTTATTTATTTATTTATTTATTTAATTTATTTATTTATTTATTTATTTATTTATTTATTTATTTATTTATTTATTTATTTATTTATTTATTTATTTATTTATTTATTTATTTATTTATTTATTTATTTATTTATTTATTTATTTATTTATTTATTTATTTATTTATTTATTTATTTATTTATTTATTTATTTATTTATTTATTTATTTATTTATTTATTTATTTATTTATTTATTTATTTATTTATTTATTTATTTATTTATTTATTTATTTATTTATTTATTTATTTATTTATTTATTTATTTATTTATTTATTTATTTATTTATTTATTTATTTATTTATTTATTTATTTATTTATTTATTTATTTATTTATTTATTTATTTATTTATTTATTTATTTATTTATTTATTTATTTATTTATTTATTTATTTATTTATTTATTTATTTATTTATTTATTTATTTATTTATTTATTTATTTATTTATTTATTTATTTATTTATTTATTTATTTATTTATTTATTTATTTATTTATTTATTTATTTATTTATTTATTTATTTATTTATTTATTTATTTATTTATTTATTTATTTATTTATTTATTTATTTATTTATTTATTTATTTATTTATTTATTTATTTATTTATTTATTTATTTATTTATTTATTTATTTATTTATTTATTTATTTATTTATTTATTTATTTATTTATTTATTTATTTATTTATTTATTTATTTATTTATTTATTTATTTATTTATTTATTTATTTATTTATTTATTTATTTATTTATTTATTTATTTATTTATTTATTTATTTATTTATTTATTTATTTATTTATTTATTTATTTATTTATTTATTTATTTATTTATTTATTTATTTATTTATTTATTTATTTATTTATTTATTTATTTATTTATTTATTTATTTATTTATTTATTTATTTATTTATTTATTTATTTATTTATTTATTTATTTATTTATTTATTTATTTATTTATTTATTTATTTATTTATTTATTTATTTATTTATTTATTTATTTATTTATTTATTTATTTATTTATTTATTTATTTATTTATTTATTTATTTATTTATTTATTTATTTATTTATTTATTTATTTATTTATTTATTTATTTATTTATTTATTTATTTATTTATTTATTTATTTATTTATTTATTTATTTATTTATTTATTTATTTATTTATTTATTTATTTATTTATTTATTTATTTATTTATTTATTTATTTATTTATTTATTTATTTATTTATTTATTTATTTATTTATTTATTTATTTATTTATTTATTTATTTATTTATTTATTTATTTATTTATTTATTTATTT